>CAUPSL010000898.1:0-22407 GCA_963514005.1 Raja brachyura
AAGAGTAACGGGAGACATGACAAATGTCTATTTATTTTCGTTTGTCTGCCTTCTCCGGTGTCGCATCAACATGATTGCACCACGTCAGAGTGGAAATATTGACAGGAACCTGAATGAAATACATTACACTCCGGCCGTGGTGGGTATATGGAACAAGCGGTCTGAGGAGTTAGTTGAGAAGCGTTCTGCAGCTAAAGTGTATGGAAATATCGGTGGCAATTCACCAGTAGTAAGAAACAGATAGGTAGTTATTGAGCCATAAATGTTGAGCAGGAACTGATTCTGGAATAATGTTCAGGTGCGCCGACGAGCAACACCGGGGTTCGGCTGCTTGTATTTTGAAAAATGATACCACACTGCATGCTTTTCATCAATAGAAACATAGAAAAATAGGTGCAGGAGTAGGCCATTCGGCCCTTCGAGCCTGCACCGCCATTCAATGTGATCATGGCTGATCATCCAACTCAGTATCCCGTACCTGCCTACTCTCCATACCCCCTAAACCCTTTATCCACAAGTGCCACATCTAACGCCCTCTTAAATACAGCCAATGAACTGGCCTCAAGAACTTTCTGTGGCAGAGATTTCCAGAGACTCACCACTCTCTGTGTAAAGAATGTTTTCCTCATCTCGGTCCTAAAGGAATTCTCCCTTATCCTTAGACTCTGACCCCTTGTTCTGGACTCCCCCAGCATCGGGAACAATCTTCCAGCATCTAGCTTGTCCAACCCCTTAAGAATGTTGTAAGTTTCTATGAGATCCCCCCTCAATCTTCTAAATTCCAGCGAGTACAAGCCGAGTGTATCCAGTCTTTCCTCATATGAAAGTCCCGACATCCCAGGAATCAGTCTGGTGAATCTTCTCTGTACCCCCTCTATGGAAAGAATGTCTTTCCTCAGATTTGGAGACCAAAACTGTACGCAATACTCCAGGTGTGGCCTCACCAAAACCCTGTACAATTGCAGTAGAACCTCCCTGCTCCTATACTCAAACCCTTTCGCTATGAATGCTAACATACCATTTGTTTTCTTCACTGCCTGCTGCACCTGCATGCCTACTTTCAATGACTGGTGTACCATGACACCCAGGTCTCGTTGCATCTCCCCTTTTCCTAATCTGCCACCTTTCAGCTAATAGTCTACCCTCATGTTTTTGCCACTTGGCCATACTCTCCTATACCTTTGTGAGCTTTCTTTCCCGTTCATTCTGGGGTCATTAACCATCCATTTACTCTCTTTCCCTTTAACTCCGTCCTCGACTATCCCATTTGACACCCCACCCCCCTTATTCAATTTAAAACCATCCGTGTAGCAGTGGCAAACCTGCCGGCCAGAATGCTGGTCCCCCACCTGTTAAGATGCAATCCGTCCCTTTTGTACAGTTCCCCCTTACTCCAAAACAGATCCCAGTGATCTAAGAATCTAAACCCCTCCCCCCGGAACCAGTTACTCAGCCACATTCAGGTCCCGTATCTCCCTGTTCCTGCTCTCGCCAGCACGAGGAACTGGAAGCTAACCGGAGATAATAGCCTGCTCTCTCGTTGGTTCCTCCACATGTTGGTTGAGAAAACTATCCCGCATACATTCCAAGAAATCCTCTTCCTCAGCACCCCTGCCAATTTGATTCACCCAATTTACATGCAGATTGAAGTCACCCATTATAACCGTGTTACCCTTGTTGCACGCATTTCTAATTTCCTGTTTGATGCCATCCCCAACTCCAATACTACTGTTAGGTGGCCTGTACACAACTCCCACTAACGTTTTCTGCCCCTTAGTGTTTCGCAGCTCTACCCATATCGATTACACATCCTCGACGCTAATGTCCTTCCTTTCTGTTGCATTAATCTCCTCTCTCACCAGCAACGCTACCCCACGTCCTTTTCCTTTACGTCTATCCCTCCTGAATATTGAATATCCCTGGATGTTCTGCTCCCAGCCTTGGTCACCCTGGAGCCATGTCTCCGTGATCCCAACTATAGCATAGTCATTAATCGCTATCTGCACCTTCAACACATCCACCTTATTACGAATGCTCCTCGCATTGAGACACAAAGCCTTCAGGCTTGTTTTTGCAACACTCTTACTCCTTATGCAATTATGTTGACAAGTGGCCCCTTTCACATCGATCCCTATTACACTTGGCCATACTCTCCTATACCTTTGTGAGCTTTCTTTCCCGTTCATTCTGGGGTCATTAACCATCCCTTTACTCTCTTTCCCTTTAACTCCGTCCTCGACTATCCCATTTGACACCCCACCCCCCTTATTCAATTTAAAACCATCCGTGTAGCAGTGGCAAACCTGCCGGCCAGAATGCTGGTCCCCCACCTGTTAAGATGCAATCCGTCCCTTTTGTACAGTTCCCCCTTACTCCAAAACAGATCCCAGTGATCTAAGAATCTAAACCCCTCCCCCCGGAACCAGTTACTCAGCCACATTCAGGTCCCGTATCTCCCTGTTCCTGCTCTCGCCAGCACGAGGAACTGGAAGCTAACCGGAGATAACAATCCTGCTTTTCAGCAATTTTCCGAGCTCTCTGAAGTCCTGCTGCAGAATATTCATCCCCTTCTTTCCAACATCATTTGTGCCAACACGCACGACCACTTCTGGCTGTATCGGAGTCCTGATGATATCATTCACTTCTGACATTACACTGTTTCCCTTTCACCGCCGATGTCTTCTGTCTTCTGAGTATTTCATATCTTCCTCTTGTATTTCAGATGCCGGTGAATGACTAGGGTTCGCAGTGCATTATCAGCATGTGTATTGTGTTCTTACACCCGGCTCCACACTTCACATTCTCTTCGCATTTGCCCAACAGCCCATTGGTGGTTAACAGCCACTCATCACCTTCTCTGTTAGATCATCACCGTCTGTTTCTCGTTTACAATCATAGACACCGTCATCGTACGAACATTCCCGCTTTGATCTGATTATTTCTTTTCTCGCGTGTTATTTGGTCAGGTTAGATCTATTATTATCACATGTACCGAGCTGCATTGGAAAGCGTAGTTTTGCATGCTATTCACTTGGTTGAAATATCCAGACACAAAAACAATCAATGTAAAGCCAAGTGCAAAAGCCGGGTAAATGGGAAGATACGGAATGTAGAATGTAGTTCATGATACAGAATATCATGCTGAATGTGGTTCTTTATTTCCACCGAACCCCTATTTGTCCGGGTATTTGGAACAATGAAGAATCGTTGCTCAAGCCACATTGCATAATTCCGGTCTACCGTTCTCCTAGGAGTTGCAGCTTTGCATTTGGAGGACTGGAGATCTGTAGAAACAAAAAACCATAATTGAACCCGATGAAAAACTTCGTATTGAACCGTGTCGGTGTGCATAACTAGAAAGATTAATGATGCAATGCTTCTACTAATTATGAGTCTTGGTTTGTGAAGGTGTAAACAATTAAGTTGCAAGGGGCATTAAGATTTAGGCTTCATGGTTAGGTTTATTAATGCCATGTGTATTGGGGCGCATGAGAAAGCATAGGGGGAGACACAGAATGCAGAACATACTTCGCAGCATGGTAACCCATATGTTCCATGGACATATATCCATCAAGGTGTAGGGATGTTTTGAACAATACTCTGATAATGGAAGTGAAGAAACCATTCCCATGTGTAGTAGTGCGCTTTCTAGCCCTTGTAATTTCCACTGGACGGGAGAACGGGGGGAAATGAATTATCGTGTTGCACACACCTTTTATTATGTTTGTTCCTTTTGCCAGGCAGAGATGGAGTCAATTGTGCGAGGTCTTGTCCGTGTGAGGGACTGTGCCACATCTAAAATACCTTTTCCCAAAACATTTCCCAAACTCTTGGCATCCTTGATAGCATAACGGAGATCATATCGTGCATTATTTTGCTGCTCGGGATCTTTTGGCTTGTAAGCATATGACCTGGCCTTCACCTGTGAAGGTCCATGTTTTCCGTTTGGGGAACACTCGGTTTGACGTCGTCGGCACACAGTCGCCCACTCACTTGCTGACGAAGACAATCACAGCAGTGGCGTATTCATTCAGGTTAGCTGCAGAATCCCTGAATATGCACCAGTCCACTGATTCAGAGCATTCGCGTAAGATCACCGAAGTGGCGGCGCTGCTTGGCAGCTGCGGCTCACCTGCAGTCCGTCTGTCTTTTATTTTATTTTTGTCTTTGTGCCTGTTTTTAGCGATTATTTTTGGTTTGTCAGGTTGTGTATGTGTGTGTGTGGGGGGAGGGGGGGGAGGGGGGGAGAAACGGGGTTTTAGTCTCTCCCTTCGGGGGGGATGCGACTTTTCTTATCGTGTCCCCCGACACCGTCTCCGTCTGTGCTGAGGCCATTGTGGCGGAGCTGGCGGCCTCCAGCTTCCAGCAGCGGCGGCACGGCTTTCGGAGCTTCAGCGCAAACCTGGCTTCGGAGCTGCGGTGCTCCAGCGACGGCCTGGCTTCGGGGATGCGGTGCTCCAGTGGCGTTCCGGTGGTGACCTGGCTTTCGGGAGCTGCGGTGCTCCAGCGGCGGCATGGCTTTCGGGGATGCGGTGCTCCAGCGACGTTCCGGCGGCGACCTGGCTTCGGAGCTGCGGTGCTCCAGCGACGTTCCGGCGGCGACCTGGCTTTGGAGCTGCGGTGCTCCAGCGACGTTCCGGCGGCGGGCCCTGTGGCGGTGTTTCGGCGTTCCGGCAACAGCGGTGGCAGCGTATCGGTTTCGGAGGCTCGGTCGCGGGCTTGGTGGACGGCAGCATCGGAGGCCTGGATCTCCCCAGCGCAGAGGGAGAATAAGGAGGGAAGGAGACAGAGACTCTAAGACTTTTGCCTTCCACCACAGTGAGGAGGTGTTTGGTGAACTCACTGTGGTGGATGTTAATTTTGTGTTTATTGCCTGGTTTTGTTATGTTTATATATGTATGACTGCAGGCACGAAATTTCGTTCAGACCAAAAGGTCTGAATGACAATAAAGGCTATTCATTCATTCATTTATGGTTTTCATTGTTTTGCAAATATTGCCTGGAATGTCCAATTGTTTGAGTATTTCGATTTTGTTGTTGTTATTTATTCCTATTTATGTCTTTACTTGTTCGGAACAAATAAATAAATGAATAAAAGGTCATAGGGGGCCATCTTTAATACTGGCAGTCCCCTTTGAAGTCAATGGGGGGGCGAAGTCATAGGCGGCCATCTTTAATACTGGCAGTCTCCATTGTAGTCAATGCGAGTGAAGTCAGTCTAAAGAAGGGTCTCGACTCAAAACGTTACCTGTCGCCTTCGCTCCTTAGATGCTGCTGCTGCACCCGCTGAGTTTCTCCAGCTTTATGTAACCCTCGATTCTCCAGCATCTGCAGTTCCTTCTTTAACACGGGAGCGAATTCATAGGCGGCCATTTTAAATACGGCCGTCTGGCCAGGCGGGGGGCGGTCGCGCTGCGCATGCGTCACGCGCAGCGTACGCCCCGCACCCCCGCCGTCACTCCCCGCTGTCGTCATCACCGCGCGCTTCCGTCTCGTCTCCCCCCCCCCCCCCCCCCGGGAGGGTCCGCGCTCTCCTCGTGCTCTGTCTCCAGGCCAGCGGGCGATCGTGGTCATCCAGGCCGGTCCTCCAGGCGGGGTAAGCGGCCACAGTGCGCGGGGGGGCGGGCGGGGGGTTGGCGGTTGGAGCGCGCGAGCGAGCGCGGGAACAAGATGAA
This sequence comes from Raja brachyura, assembly GCA_963514005.1. The sequence goes on from CAUPSL010000898.1 coordinate 5,676, forward strand.
GATGAACCCGGACCCTGGTGAGAGAGAGAGAGACAGAGAGAGAGAGAGAGACAGAGAGAGAGAGAGAGAGACAGAGAGAGAGAGAGACAGAGAGAGAGAGACAGAGAGAGAGACAGAGAGAGATTAGCAATGTTACAAAATTTTGAGATTTTAAAAATCAAGTCTGCAATTTATCCCATCAGATAAAGCATAAAAAGAGGTTTAATTTGACACCTAATTCACTTTCATATCTTCAGTATTAAAAAAGTTAGGGCCATTTTCATACTCGGAAATTAGCAACTTGCTCCCTATCAAAGATTATAGAGGAGCAAGATAGACCATTCCTCCGAAATCCAATGGGCTGGTGTGTAGTACGTAACGGAACGTCACGGCCGCCATTTTGGCGGACTGTCTCCCCATGTGTAATCCGCTCCAAAGCTACAGAGCAGTTGTAAACAAAGATTATAGAGGAGCAAGATGCATTAGAAAGTTATTAGATTTATTTGTAATAGATCTTTACTTACCTCTCGACCTCCCTCTCTCCCCACTCTTCTCCCTATCTCTCTCGATCCCTCTCTCTCCGCTCTCGATCTCTCTCTCTCCCCTCTCGATCTCTCTCTCTCTCCCCTCTCAATCTCCCTCTTCTCTCGATCTCTCCCCTCTCGATCTCTCTCTACCCTCGATCTCTCCCCTCTCGATTTCCCTCTTCTCTCGATCTCTCTCTCCCCTCGATCTCCCTCCTTCCCTCTCCCTCCCTCCTTCCCTCTCCCTCCCTCCTTCCCTCTCTCTCCCTCCCTTCCCTACCTCCCTCCCTTCCCTCTCTCTCCCTCCCTTTCACCCCTGTTCCCCCATTTCCCTCGCATCTTTCCTCCCCAGCCCCCACTTTTGCGTATTTTCCCTTGCATTGTGCAGCTTCCCTTCTATTGCTTAAACACACACTGCACAATATTACAGGCACACACAAACACACATTCATATAAATATATGGTGGGACAGGCCCTTGAGAGATAAATACATTACCTTCTCATGGATCAGAAGCAACTGATTTAAAGCATCACCATAACTCTCTATCTTATTTCTCAGATGATGTACATAAACATAAAATCATGTTTGACTAATATATATGGTAAATAGTTGCGGCCCCAACACCGAGCCTTGTGGCAAAAATTCCAGAAGATTAGTCAAACATGATTTTCCTTGCATAAATGCTGACTTGGACTAATCCTTTTACTGCTATCCAAATGCCCCATTATTACATCTTTAATAATTATATATAATGATTTTGAAGAGGTAAATAGGACCAGACTGCTTCAGGATGGCGGGATTCCATATGAAGAAAGACTGGATATACTTGGCTTGTACTCGCTGGAATTTAGCAGGTTGAGGGGGGATCTTATAGAGACTTACAAAATTCTTAAGGGGTTGGACAGGCTAGATGCAGGAAGATTGTTCCCAATGTTGGGGAACTCCAGAACAGGGGGTCACAGTTTAAGGGTAAGGGGGAAGTCTTTTAGGACCGAGATTAGAAGATCTTTTTTCACACAGCGAGTGGTGAGTCTGTGGAATTATCTGACAGCTGGAACCGATATTGCACCAACTCACTCAATTTTAAATAAATAATAATAGAGATCTATTAACATGGTTAAAACTTTATTTCTGACATACATGGTAAGATTTACATAAAGGAGGGAGAGAGAGAGGGGGAAGGGAGGGAGAGAGAGGGGGAAGGGGAGAGAGGGAAGGGGAAGAGAGAGAGGGGGAAGGGAAGGAGAGAGGGAAGGGAAGGAGAGAGGGAAGGGAAGGAGAGGGGAAGGGAAGCAGAGAGAGGGAAGGGAAGGAGAGAGAGGGAAGGGAAGGAGAGAGAGGGAAGGGAAGGAGAGAGGGGGGAGGGAAGGAGAGGGGGAGGGAAGGAGGGAGAGGGGAGGGAGAGAGAGGGAAGGGAGAAGGGAAGGGAGAGAGAGAGGGAAGGAGGGAGAGAGAGAGGGAAGGAGGGAGAGAGAGGGAAGGGAGAGAGGGGGAGAGAGCGATCGAGAGAAGGGGGAGAGAGAGAGAGATCGAGAGATGGGAAAAAGAGAGATCGAGAGGGGGGGAGATCAAGAGAAGGGGAAAGAGAGAAAGGGAAAGAGAGAAGGGGAGAGGGAGGGGGAGGGAGAGAAGGGGAGAGGGTGAAGGGAGAGAGGGAGAACGGGGAGAGGGAGAAGGGGGAGAGGGAGAAGGACAGGAAGAGTGAACAAGGGCACGCTATAACGCGCACCCTTCCCATTCCGACCAAAGATATTATATAGAGCTCCTCTGGCATCTTTGATTCCGACCGCCGCCGCCGAACCCCCCGTCCCACATTTGCACCCAAAGATTATAGAGCGGAGTTCTATAATCTTTGATTGCACCCTTCTTTACGACGGGCTTGTGATCTTTGCTTGTGAAGTCTCGACAATTCGAGGGACATAACCGGTAACAGCCGTCGCGTTCCCGGACTCGAATCCGAGCTGGAAAAATCTCGTGGTCACTGGGCCATAATTTGGAGACCCCTGCCTTACAAGAACAAAACCAAAAACGTTCAGAAGTGTTAAAATTATTGACGTTATTACTGGGGTAAGTAAAGATCTATTCAAAATAATTCTAATAACTTTCTAATGTCCCGACCAAAGATTATAGAGGAGCCTAGATTTGCATGACCGTTGATGGGAGAACAGAAAATAACATTTCAGTTCAGAATAATAATATTTTAGTCACCTTTCTTTTTTTGGGGGGAACCTAAAGAAAGATTAACAGCCGTCGCTGAAGATTTAGATGTGGACGCCATAGTCGCGCCATCTCTGGTCCGCTAATATGGCGTCGACTATCACACATGTGATACTACGCTTTTTTCGCTGAGTGGCGCATCTTGCTCCTCTATAATCTTTGCTTCCTATTGCTTTTCTATTGACTTAACACAAAAGTTGTGATCGAGGACAGTCAAAAGCCCATAACTTCCTTAAAATTTAAGAGAACTGAAAGAAATTGTCAGTAATTATAGATTGAAGTATTCTGAAACAAATATGAAACAATCTTACTTGGATGACCTGAAATTAAAGCATATAATTATTTAGTTACCCAATTGTAGCCACTTATAAAATTCAATTAGTAGATCTAAACATTTATCAATTTCTTAAGAAAAAATTAAAAAAAAAATTAAAGCCTAAGTGTACAATTAACAGTCACCCAATAATTCACAATATAACATGATTTTTAAATCTAATTGTCATTAATTTATAGGCCAAATTGAAGGAATTCAGTGTTTAATACCTGTAAATTAATGGGCATTTTAAACAGCTTGCGAGTGGGAATTTCTGGAACGCGATGGATTAGAACGTTGCGGTTGCGGTGCATTAAAAACCCATATCGTCAGGAAACATTCTGCCGGTTCATATGGGGAATAAATCACCGTTTCGCAACATGAAATATTGATTAATGTCCCCCAAAAAAGCAAGTTTATATGTAAAAATAAACAGCTTTCACTTACCTGTCCCCTACGTAAAATCCGTCCCCGTTGTCGGCGCTGACGGCATTAGGAGCTAATTTTTATTTTACTGCAGTGATGAAATAGCCAGGCTATTTATATTTTTTAAAACGGACTTACCGGCAGTCGGAACAAATCTCCAAAAATAGCTCGCACTCCGAGAAACTAAAGCTCCGGATGGCAAGGGGAAAACCACATTTTAACCCCGCCGCCCCATAAAGGCGCCAAAGTCGCGCACACGGCCAGCGGCAGAACTGCAGCACCGCTAAAGGTAAGTTCTGTAACATACACAGAGAGAGGGGGAGGGGGGAGAGGGGGAGTGAGAGGGAGAGGGGGAGAGACGGGGGGAGAGAGAGAGAGAGAGAGAGAGACATATAGACAGAGAGGGAGGGAGACGGAAGGAGAGAGAGACAGCCGGGGAGGGAGAGAGTGACAGACAGACAGACAGAGAGGGAAGGGGAGAGAGACAGATGGAGATGGAGGGAGAGAGAGACAGATGGAGAGGGAGACGGAGAGGGAGGGAGACGGAGAGGGAGGGAGACGGTGAGGGAGGGAGACGGAGAGAGAGACAGACGGGGAGGGAGGGGTGGGCACAGAGAGGGTGAGGAACAGACAGAAACATATAGAGAGTTAGAGAGAGTTTGTTGTCATGTGTCCCAGATAGGACAATGACATTCTTGCTTTGCGGCAGCACAACAGGATATTGTAGTCATAAATACCGATTAGATCAGTGTGTCCATACACCATAGTATATATATATATATATATATATACATCAGTAAACAGATCAACTGCAATAGGCTGTTATAGTTCAGAGTTTTGTTTAATAGCCTGGTGGCTGTGGGGAAGAAGCTGTTCCCTGTCCTTTCACTGTTTGGGCGAAGTTTCAATGATGTCCCCCCACATTCTTCTAAACTCCAGTGAGTACAATGTGCGACATTTCGGGTCGAGACCCATCTTCACACTATGTCAGGGGAAAGAAGAACAAGAGATATAGACAGTGATGTGGAAAGATACAGATGGAGGCCCAGCGCAAATTGGAGGAGCAGCACCTCATATTTCGCTCGGGCAGCTCACACCCCAGCGGTATGAATATTGACTTCTCTAACTTCAAGCAACCCTTGCTTTCTCTCTCTCCCAATCCCCTCCCCCACCTGAGTTCTAATTTCACAGTCATCCTAAGTTTCATCTCTTCATTATGAAGCAGAATTAGGCCATTCGACCTATCGAGACTACTCTGCCATTCAATCCTGGCTGATCTAATCTCTCCCTCCTAACCCCATCTCCTGCCTTCTCCCCATAACCCTTCACACCCGCACTAATCAACAATCTATCTATCTCTGCCTTAAATATATCCACTGACTTGTGGCCTCCACCAACGTCTGCAGCAATAAATCCCACAGATTCACCACCCTCTGGCTAAAGAAATTCCTCCTCATGTCCTTCCTAAAGGACCATTCTTTAATTCTGAAGCTGTGCACTCTGGTCCGAGACTCTCCCACTAGAAGAAACATCCTCTGCACATAATCTCACAGATTCACCAACCTCTGGCTAAAGAAATTCCTCCTCATCTTCCCGAAGGAACGTCCTTTAATTCTGAGGCTGTGCCCTCTGGCCCAAGACTCTCGCAACAGTGGAAACGTCCTCTCCACATCCACTCTCTCCAGACCTTTCACTTTTCAGGTTAAGTTCCAATGAGTTTCCCCCCCCCCCCCTCGTTCTTCTAAACTCCAGCGAGTACTGGCCCAGTGCTGACAAACGCTCATCGTACAATAGTTAACCCACTCATTCCTGGTATAGTTCTAGTAAACCTCCTCTGGATCCTCTCCAGAGCCGGCACATCCTTCCTCAGATACGGGGCCCAAAACTGCTCACAATACTCCAAATGTGGCCTGACCAGGGCCTTGTGGAGCCTCAGCATTTACGGCCCTGTTTTTGTATACCAGCCCTCTCGAAGTAAATGCTGGCAATATAAGGTGCTGTTCCTCCAATTTGGGCTGGGACTCACTCTGACAGTGGCGGAGGCCCAGGACAGAAAGGTCAGTGTGAAATAAATTGTCCAATTTGACTTGAAATACCAAATAATTCTTATTTTCTGGTCATTTTCAGCAAAGTCCAGAAGGGCCACGAATGACAGGTTAGTAATCATTATATTTTAAAAAAAGATCCTCGTTATAAAATCACTTACGTTTAGAGATACAGCGCGGAAACAGGCCCTTCCTTTGGCCCATCGAGTCCGTGCCGAACACCGATCGCCCGTTCACACACGGGTTTAGTTTAGAGATACAGCGCGGAAACAGGCCCTTCCTTTGGCCCACTGAGTCCGTGCCGACCAACGATCCCCGCACACTAACACTATCCTACACACACAGTGGACAATTTACAATCTTTACCGAAGCCAATTAACCTACAAACCTGCATGTTTTTTTGAGTGTGGGAGGAAACCAGATCACCCGGAGAACACCCACGCTAGTCACGTGGAGAACGTGCAAACTCCGTACAGACAGCACTCGGGATTGAATTCGGGTCTCTGGTGCCGTGAGGCAGCAACTCTACCATGCCAAATATGGTAAACTTGGGTCCAAAATGTGGACACAAAGAATTGCAGATACCGGTTAATAGACAAAAAGACACAGAGTGTTGGAGTAACTCAGTGGGTCAGGCAGCATCTCTGTGGAGAACGTGGACAGGTACAAAGTGCTGGAGTAACTCAGTGGGTCAGGCAGCATCTGTGGAGAACGTGTACAGGTACAAAGTGCTGGAGTAACTCAGCAGGTCAGGCAGCATCTGTGGAGAGAAGGAATGTGCGACATTTCGGGTCGAGACCCATCTTCACACTATGTCAGGGGAGAGAACAACAAGAGATATAGACAGTGATGTGGAGAGAGAGATTGAGGCCCAGCGCAAATTGGAGGAGCAGCACCTCATATTTCGCTCGGGCAGCTCACACCCCAGCGGTATGAACATTGACTTCTCTAACTTCAAGTAACCCTTGCTTTCTCTCTCTCCCAATCCCCTCCCCCACCTGAGTTCTAATTTCACAGTCATCCTAAGTTTCATCTCTTCATTATGGAGCAGAATTAGGCCATTCGACCGATCGAGTCTACTCTGCCATTCAATCCCGGCTGATCTATCTCTCCCTCCTAACCCCATTCTCCTGCCTTCTCCCCATAACCATTGACACCCGCACTAATCAACAATCTATCTATCTCTGCCTTAAATATATCCACTGACTTGTGGCCTCCACCAACGTCTGCGGCAATGAATCCCACAGATTCACCACCCTCTGACTAAAGAAATTCCTCCTCATGTCCTTCCTAAAGGACCATTCTTTAATTCTGAAGCAGTGCACTCTGGTCCGAGACTCTCCCACTAGAGGAAACATCCTCTCCACATCATCTCACAGATTCACCACCCTCTGGCTAAAGAAATTCCTCCTCATCTCCTTCCTGAAGGAACGTCCTTTAATTCTGAGGCTGTGCCCTCTGGCCCAAGACACTCACACTAGTGGAAACGTCCTCTCCACATCCACTATCTCCAGGCCTTTCAATTTTGGGGTGAAGTTCCAATTAGGTCCCCCCCTCGTTCTTCTAAACTCCAGTGAGTACATGCCCAGTGCCGACAAACGCTCATCGTACGTTAACCCACTCATTCCTGGGATGGTTCTTGTAAACCTCCTTTGGACCCTCTCCAGAGCCGGCACATCCTTCCTCAGATACGGGGCCCAAAACTACTCACAATATTCAAAATGTGGCCTGGTTTTATATTGACTAGAATTTAGAAGGCTGAGAGGGGATCTTATTGAAACATATAAAATTATTAAGGGTTAGACGTGGTTAGACCCACTAGAGGCAAGAAACATGTCCCTGATGTTGGGGGAGTCCAGAACCAGGGGCCACAGTTTAAGAATAAGGAGGCGGCCATTGAAGACAGAGATGGGGAGAAACCTTTCCACCCAGAGAGTTGTGAATCTTTGGCCAATTAAGACTGAGGTGAGGAGAAACTTTTCCACTCAGAGATTTGTGAATCTGTGGCCATTTGGGAATGAGATGAGGAAAAACGTTTCCACCCAGAGCATTGTGAATCTGTGGCCATTTGAGATTCAAGAGAGTTTATTGTCATGTGTCCCAGATAGGACAATGAAATTCTTGCTTTACTTCAGCACAACAGAATATGGTAGGCATAAATAAATACAGATCAGATCAGTGTGTCCATATACCGTTGAAAAAAAAATCTATATATATATATATATATATATATACACACATATATATATATATATATATATATATATGGTCCCCATCCTACTCCCTCTAAGGTCCACAATCAGTTTGTTGGTTTTGCTGGTGTTGAGGGCCGGGTTATTGTGCTGGCACCATTTGGTCAAACAGCCGATCTGACTTCCATTCTCTGACTCGTCTCCATCAGTGATACGTCCCACAACAGTGGTGTCGTCGGCAAACATGATGATAGAGTTCGTACTATGTCCGGCTAAGCTGTCATGAGTATACAGTGAGTAGAGTAAGGAGGCTGAGCACGCAGCCTTGAGATACTCCCGTGCTGATTGTTATCGAGGCTGACACATTTACACCAATACGAACATACTGTGATCTGTAAATGAGGAAGTCGAGGATCCAATTGCAGAGGGATGCGAAGAGACCCAGTTCTGCGAGTTTGGTAACCAGCTTGGAAGGGATGATTGTATTAAATGCCGAGCTGTAGTCAATGAATAACAGCCTGACATGAGTTATTGTTGTCCAAGTGGTACAGAGCGGAGTGGAGAGCCAGCGAGATTGTCTCCACTGTTGATCTGTTGGGGCGGTAAGCGAACTGGAGTGGGTCCAGGTTTTTGTCGATGTATGAGTTGACTTGTGCCATGATCAGGCTCTCAAAGCACTTAATCACCACAGACGTTAATGCCACTGGTCGATAGTCATTGAGGCACGTCACCTTCCTCTTCTTGGGCACCGGTATTATTGATGCCCTTTTAAAGGAGGTGGGAACCTCAGACCTCAGAAGTGAGCGGTTGAAAATGTCTGTAAAAACTCCAGCCATTTGGTCCGCACAGGTTTTTAGAACACGTCCGGGTATACCATCAGCTCCAGGCACTTTTCGAGGGTTCACCCCTCTGTAGGATCTTCTGACGTTGGGCTCTGTGACTGTGACCGAAATATCATCACAGCGAATGGGGGCTCGGGAAGGCACATCAGTGTTCTCCCTATCAACGCGTGTGTAAAGTGTATTCAGCTCGTCATGGAGTGATGCTTCGCTGACATTTGAGCGGCCTCCTGATTTTGCGTTGTAGGTGATTGCATTCAAGCCCCGCCACAGTTGCCGAACAACCCACATCCTCCAGCTTGGTGCAGAAGTACCCTTTGGCCTTTTTGATGGCCTTACCAAGGTCGTATCTGAACATTGCCCAGTCTACAGACTCCACGCACACGCACACGCGCGCACACACACACACGGAGCGCGCGCAATACGGGCCAACAGCATCACAGAGTCCACAATCACGATTCCACATATGTCTCATCACACTGCCCTAAGCTTCACACTGCACCTGAATAGTAGAGAGAGAAAGATGGAGAGAGATAGAGAGGGAGAGAGACAGAGAGAGATAGACAGAGAGGGAGGGACAGACAGAGAGATAGACCGACACAGAGAGGGATATATATATATATATATATATATATATATATATATATATATATATATATAGAGAGAGAGAGAGAGAGAGAGAGAGAGAGAGAGAGAGAGAGAGAGATGGAGAGATTTATAATGAGAGAGAGACAGAGATAGAGAGAGGCAGGGACCGAGAGAGAGCGAGACAAACAATGAGACGAGGAGAAGCAGAGACAGGGAGAGAGGGAGGGAGGGAGAGAGAGAGAGAGAGAGAGGGGGATACAGTGAGAGAGAGGGATACAGTGAGAGAGAGACAGAGACGGGCAGAGAGAGAGATAGAAAGAGACGGAGAGATACAGAGAGAGACATAAAGAGAGGGAGAGGCACAGATAGAGGAGGCAGAGAGAGAGAGAGACAGAGCGAGAGAGAGGGGGGGGGGGAGAGAAACAGAAGAGGGACAGAGGGAGAGAGAGATAGTGCGAGAGACGGAGAGAGAAAGAGACAGAAGAGAGTGGGAGACAAAGAGACAGAGAGACATGGAGAGACAGACAGACAGACAGACAGAGAGAGAGCGCCGACCAGCGATCACCCCGTACACCAGCACTATCCTACGCACATTTGGAACAATTTAACAGAGGCCGATTAATCTACAACACTGAACGTCTTTGACATGTTGGAGGAAACTGGCGCACGGATGCAGGTCAAGGAGAGAACGTACAAACTCCGCACAGACAGCACCCGTAGTCATGATCGAGCCCGGGTCTCTGGAGGTGAGGCAGCAACTGTACCGCTGCGCCACCGTGCCGTGAAAAGTTATATAACGGATTCCTCTGCCATAAATGCACCCAATATCTGCTGGTAATGTCCTGTTTGCCAGCTTGTTGACCCTCTGTGTTCCCCTCTTGCAGGGTTTAGGAGGCGTTGCTGTGGACGGTGAGACAGGTGACCCCCCCCCCCCCTCCATCTGCTTGGTGTGCAGGCTGAGCTTCGAGGGGCTGAGCTTCAGTGGAGGACCACATGACTGGGCACAACAAGGAGAAGCGTTATGAGTGTGACGTGTGTGGCAATGCCTTGACCACCTGCTGGAGCACCGGCTAAACCACACCGGCCAGCACCGCTTCACCTACCCGCTCTGTGGCAAGGTCTTTGCCCGCTCCTCCAGCCTGCTGGCACACTGCCACGTTGATAGGTGCTGTTTAGGTAAACACAAAATACTGGAAGGAATAGGTAACGTTTCGGGTTGTTTCTTCAGTCACCCATTCCTTCTCTCCAGAGATGCTGCCTGTCCCGCTGAGTTACTCCAGCATTTTGTGTCCTTTTTATCTAATCCAGCATCTGCAGTTCCTTGTTTTTAAACCATTCTGGTTAACCATCTCTGCACCTTCCCCAAAGCCTCCAGTCCTGCAATGGAGTAACCAGAACTGTATGCATTACTCCAAATGCTACTTGACCAATGTCCCTTAAAGCTGCACATCTACATTCCTCTCACTCCTCGCTCCCCATGCTCTCCCCTCTCCCTTCATTCTCCCCCGCACTCATACATAAATTCTCTCCACTCCACCCTCTTGTGAACCCCCTCCTGCTGGGACGACCATGGCTGACAAGTGACGTCAGGGACAGTATAAAAATTAAAGCAAAGAATTACAACGTAGCAAAGTTCAGCGGGAAGCAAGAGGAATGGGTTTAAAAAAGAACAGAAGATAACCAAAAATACAATATTGGGAGAAAAGATGAGATACGAAGGTAAGCTAGCCAAGAATATAAAGCAGGATAGTGAAAGCTTGTTTAGGTATGCGAAGAGGAAACAATTAGTTAAGACCAAAGTTGGAAACTTGAAGACCGAAAAAGGTGAATTTATTATGGGGAACAATGAAGTGGCAGATGAGTTGAACAGGTACTTTGGATCTGTCTTCACTAAGGAGGACACAAACAATCTTCCTGATATAATAGTGGCCAGAGGATCTGGGGTGACGGAGGAACTGCAAGAAATCGACATTAGGCAGGAAATGGTGTTGGATAGATTGATGGGACTGAAGGCTGATAAATCCCCGGGGCCTGATGGTCTGCTTCTGAGGGCACTGAAGGAAGTGGAACTGAAGTAAATCATGGATGCATTGGTGATAATTTTCTAATGTTCTATAGACTCGGGATCAGTTCCTGTGAATTGGTGGGTAGCTAATGTTATCCCACTTTATAAGAAAGGCGGGAGAGAAAAAAACGGAATTATAGACCAGTTAGCCTGACATTGGTGCTGGAGTCAATTATAAAAGATGAGATAGCCGAACATTTGGATAGCAGTAACAGGATCGGTCCGAGTCAGCATGGATTTGCGAAGAGGAAATCATGCTTGACTAATCTTCTGGAATTTTTTGAAAATGCAACTAGGAAAATGGACAAGGGAGAGGCAGTGGATGTAGTGTGCACGGACTTTCAGAAAGCATCTGATTATGTCCCACATTGAAGGTTGGTGGGCAAAATTAGGGCACATTGTATTGGAGATAGAGTGCTGACATGGATAGAAAATTGGTTGGCAGACAGGAACCAAAAAGTAGAGATTAACGGGGTCCCTTTCAGAATGCCAGGCAGCGACTAGTGGGGTACTGCAAGGCTCTGTGCTGGGACCGCAGTTATTTACAATATAAATCAATGATTTGGATGAAGAGATTCAAAGTAACATTAGCAAATTTGCAGATGGCACAAAGCTGGGTGGCAGTGTGAACTGTGAGGATGATGCTATGAGAATGCAGGGTGACTTGGACAGGTTGGGGGAGTGGGCAGTTGCATGGCAGATGCAGTTTAATGTGGATATATGTGAGGTTATCCACTTTGGTAGCAAAAACAGGAAGGCAGATTATTATCTGAATGGAGTCAAGTTGGGAAAAGGGGAAGTACACTGGGATCTGGTGGTCCTTGTGCATCAGTCTATGAAAGTAAGCATGCAGGAACAGCAGGCAGTGAAGAAAGCGAATGGCATGTTGGCCTTTATAACAAGAGGAATCGAATATAGTAGCAAAGAGGTCCTACTGCCGATGTACAGAGCCCTAGTGAGACCGCACCTGGATTATTGTGTGCAGTTTTGGTGCCCTAATTTGAGGAAGGACATTCTTGTTATTGAGGGAGTGCAGCATAGGTTTACAAGGTTAATTCCCGGGATGGCTGGACTGTCATATGCTGAGCGAATGGAGCAGCTGGGCTTGTATACTGTAGACACTTTACAGGCAGGAAACGTCCCCGATGTTGAGGGAATCCAGAACCCGGAGCCACAATTTAAGAATAAGCTGTGAGCCATTCAGAACGGAGATGAGGAAACACTTTTTCTCACAGACAGTGGTGAGTCTGGAATTCTCTGCCTCAGAGTGCGATGGAGGCAGGTTCTATGGATGCTTTCAGGAGAGAGCTAGATAAGGGTCTTAAAATAGCGAAGTCAGGGGGTATGGGGAGAAGGCTGGAACGCGGTACTGATAACACAGGGCCGAATGGCCTACTCTACCTATAGTCTATTATCCTCTCCCTCACACTCTCCCTCTCTCGCTCCCTGTTTCTCACACACTCCCTCTCGCTCCCTGTCTCTCTCACACACTCCCTGTCGCTCTCACACACTCGCTCTCTCGCTCCCTGACTCACACACTCGCTCTCTCACTCCCTGTTTCACACACAACCTCGACACCCCTTCCCTCCGCTGCCTCTCCCAGGTAGAAATAAATAGCTTCCTCCCTCCCACGTCTCCAGCCCTCTGCCACGCCCTCTCTGTCTGTCCCTCTCTCTAAAACACACTCACTCTCTCAGAAACACGAACCCCTCTCTTGCTGTCTCTCACACAACCTCTTTCTTGGTATTGTGCACACACGCTCTCTCTCTTGCTCTCTCACACACACTCCCTCTCAAACACACTCCCTCTCTGACTTGTTCTCTCTCATGCACTCCCTCTCTCTCACACACTCCCACTCTCTCTCACACACGCACACACATTCCCTCTCTTGCTCTCTACCACACACTCCCGCTGTCTCACACTGTCCCTCTCTCTCACACACTCTGTCTCTCTCACGCACCCTCTCACATGCACTCTCTCACACACACACATTCTCACAGTCTCTCTCAGACGCACACACTCACTCACACATGCACACTCACACCCTCTCTCACACCCTCTCTCGCACATATGCTCTCCCTCACACACACATTCTCACACACACTCTTTCACACACACATGCTCACACACGCTCTTTCTCTCAAACACGCACTCTCACCTTGTATCTAGACTAGGCGTACATTTCACACTACATTTGCACTCAGTCTGCCAAGGCCTGCTGAATCTCCCGGTTGCCAACCATTTTAACTCCACTTCCCACTCCCACACTCATTTTACTGTCCTGGGCCTCCTCCATTGCCAGAGTGCGGTTGAAAGAGCTAATAGTCAAGTTGGAGGAACAGCAGTGTCCAGACCCGACACGTCACCCGTCCATTCCCCTCCAAAGTGCCGGTAGAACTCAACAGGTCAGTCATCCGAGGTGGGAAAGGGATGGAGAAGTGTTCCTAATATAAGCCCTCCTTGCCCCTGACGTGGAGCAGACAATCAACAGTACCAGCATCTTCTCATTCATACTGTACCCAAGTGAAAATGCAAAAGTGAGCCAAGCTGCATACAGCCGACTGCTCACAATGGTTCCCACTGTGAGGGAAGGCACAAAGTCCATTCCTGGAATTCTCTTTTTTTTTAAAGAAAGTTTTGACTACATTTGTGCCTCACGTAACAAATAAAGCAAGTTCATCCTGACCTCACTGTGAAAGAGTTTAATTTGGTCAAGTTTGGTTCGTAAGTTAAAAATGGAAATTTGCAGAGAACCAAAACAGTCAAATTTAAAAGAGAATTTCCCAGCAGAATAAAGTCTGGGAAAATCATAGAAGCTTGGTTTATACTAATCATTGAAACAATGTATTAACATAGAGATGTATTGTCTGGGCACAGCACCATAGTAGATATCTGTCTGAACTGCCTGTCCCAGCTAAGGACAAGGTAGTGGCTTTCATCCAAGTCTTACAAGCTTGTTTTACTTCACAGACGGATGCCCATTCTGGAACCAAGATGGAAGTCATTTGAAAACAAAATGGAGTTAGTTGTCCTTCCGGGATGGGCAGCTGTACTGAAGCTGTGCCAAGATTTGAGAATAAGGCTGACATTGCTAATATATGGGTCCAGTCTACCTTGTTTCCCTTAGGCTACGATCTTCCCTTAGTCTACGGGGGGGGGGGGGGGGGGGGGGTGTGAATCACCACAAATGTGGCTCGGTGGGGGGTTTCAATCACCCCATGTGTGGGTCGGGGTGAATCACCCTGGTAGGGGGGTCGTGGTGCCGATGCAGCCCGGTCAGTGACTCTGGGTGGGTGGAGGGACCAGACTGCCCCCACTCTGCTGCAGCAGACGGGGATGTTGCCGGGTTTATGGCCCCGTGTGTCCGCTGCCCGGAGCCGCGGCCCCGCTCCACCCAGCCCCGTGTGTGTGGGCGCTGCCGACCCACAGCCCATGACAGTGCAGTGGGAGCCAGCTTGGGGGAGTAAGGGGAATGGGAGGTGGCCAGCTTGGGGGAGTAAAGGGAATGGGAGGTAGCCAGCTTCCCTCCCTCCCTTCTTTCTCTACTTCCCTCACTCCCATCTCTCCTTCCTCCCTTTTCTCCCTCCCTGCCTTCTCTCCTTCCCTCCAACACCCACACACATAATGCACAGACTAACACACGCTCATCATGCGCAGCCAACACACACACGCGCACGCACGCACGCACGCACACACACGCACACGCACGCACACACACACACACACACACACACACACACACACACACACACACACACACACACACACACACACACACACACACACACACACACACACACACACACACACACACACACACACCTAAGTTAGGATGGGGTGGAAGCCCAAAGGGAAAGATGTGGCTGAAGCCGAAAATCTAATGCATGGACTGGTTTGTTGCTAATAGTTATTGGTTTTCCCGGATCTAGTTAATTTTATTTTCATTCTACAGTCACTAAAACAAGTGGTGTTGTAACTATGTACTTTTCAGAGGTGATCTACACATGTTGTTTGTTGCTTGTAGGCTTACATTTATGCAATTTTATATTAATATGTAGCTTAGATCTGTTTGGTCCATTAACTCACAGGCACTTTTTAAGCGCACATTTTGATTAACTTCCATAGAGATATAAAATCTATAATAGACTTTATTTGTATTTCTATGATTCTACAGACCTTGGCTGGGGATCTGCGGCTCACCAAAATTGTTCCCAATTGGGCCCCACACCTCCTAAGATCGGCCTTGGGGGAGGGTAGGGAGGGGGGTGGGGCGGGTAGATAGTTTGAGTGATTACAGGATTTTCTGCAGCTCCTTCCAAATGGCAGCATTTTGTATGTTCAAAGTTAAAAAGGACTAGCCAGGAATACCAAAATGATCACCTGCAGCTGAGAAAAAAAAAGATGATTTGTGAAGCCATGATCCTACGAGAATGCCGCTGTCGTCGACCTCCCCCCGTGGCCTCACCCGTGACCATTGCCGCCGATCTTCCCCGACTCACTGACACCGCCGGCCCTCGCTGCCTCGCCGGAGCCGCCGACCCTCGCTCCCTTTGACCGTTCATCCTTTCACCGACACATCCGACACTTCACCCGTGTGCCATTCCACTCCCCATGGGCCTCGACCAACGATTCTGCCGGCCCTGGCCACTCCACCGCCCACCTGTGGGCCGCAGCCATCGCCTCACCAGAGTCCGAGGCTCAGCACTGGGCCTGGAGTCTCCACGCTGCAGAGACACACCACGTGATCTGACTGTGCTGGGACCTAATGCTCCCTCTCCTCCCACATGGAAGCTCAATTTACATTAGGGGCAGGAGTAGGCCATTCAGCCCTTCGAACCAGCAACGTCATTCACTGTGATCATGGCTGATCATCCACAATCAGTACCCCGTTCCTGCCTTCACCCCATATCCCCTGACTCCGCTATCCTTAAGAGCCCTATCTAACTCTCTCTTGAAAGTGTTCAGAGAACCAGCATCCATCGCCTTTAAAGGCAGATAACTTCACAGAATCACAACTCTCTGTGTGAAAAAATTTTGTCCTCATCCACGTTTTAAATGGCTTAATCCTTGATCTGAAACTGTGCCCCCTGGGTCTGGACTCCCTGAACATCGGGAACATGTTTCCTGCCTCTAGCGTGTCCAAAACCTTTAATAATCTTATATGTTTCAATAAGATCCCTTCTCATCCTTCTAAACTCCAGAGTATACAAGCCCAGCCGCTCAATTCTCTCAGCATATGACAGTCCCGCCATCCCGGGAATTGACCTGGTGAACCTACGCTGCACTCCCTAAATAACAAGAATGTCATTCCTCCAATTTGGAGGCCAAAATGCACCCAATACTCCAGGTGTGGTCTCACAAGGGCCTTGTACAACTGCAACATGACCTGTTTGCTCCTGTACTCAACTCCTCTTGTAATGAAGGCCAACATGCCATTCGCTTTCTTCCCTGCGTGCTGTACCTGCATGCTTACTTTCATAAACTGTGCTCCCCTCCCCATCTGGTACTAATCCCCTCCCCAATCTATTCATCACCCTACCCAC
>CAUPSL010000899.1:0-32678 GCA_963514005.1 Raja brachyura
GGTTTGGTTACGCTGAGAGAACGGCTTTAAAGGTATTACACGGTTTGACACAACTCATAAAGTTCCATTGTATGCGGATGACCAGCTTCTGCACATCTCGAATCCAGTCAGCTCTCTCCCTGTGATTACGAATATTTTAGAACGGTTCGGTGCGTAGTCTGGTTATAAAGGTAACTACCAAAAAATGTGAGCTGTTACCGATTAACTCATTGGCTAAACAGCTCCCTCGCTCTTTAACCTCGTTTAAATGGGCGGAGGACGGGTTTCGCTACCTCGCCGTTTTTATCACAACACCTGGTTGAGAAAGCTGAAAGAGACTTTACCGCTGGTCAGTTTTACCATTATCCCTCGCGGCCCGGATAAATCTGGTCAAGATGGTCGTCCTACTCAAATTCCTGCATCTTTCCAGCACGTCCCTATACCTATCACTAAATATTTTTTTGATAAATTAGAAAGGAGTATATCTAAATTTTATGGGCAGCAAACCGGCTAGAATTCGAAAGGCGATACTACAGTCTCCTAAGAGTGACGGCGGTATGGCACTTCCTGACTTTAGGCGATACTATTGGGCAGCTAACTTGCAAAAAATACTGTATTGGATGAATGATGATTGCGACCACCTACCGACCTGGGTACACATGGAAAAGGTGAGTTCACGTCTCCCGTTGCGGTCCGTTCTATGCTCGAAACTCCCCACTTCTACAACATCTGTGGGTGCAGCCCCAATAGCTTCCTTCTCGCTCAAGATATGCAGTCGACTCAGGAAAAACTTCGGTTTACAAGGCCCTTCCATCTTGACCCCACTGCTTAAAAAACACACCTTTAAACCTTCAAGTACAGACTCCACATTCAAAACCTGCCATAGTAATGGTATCAGTAGTATCAAAAACATATACAAGGGTGGCATTTGTTCGTCCTTTGCGGACCTTTCGTCTAACTACAGCCTCCCAAACTCCCACCTTTCCGTTTTTTTCAGATTAGGAATTTTGTGAAGAAGACATTCCCTCACTTCCCAATTCGGCCCCCTGAAACCCTGACCGCTTCCATCCTAACTCTAGATCCCAACCGGAAGAAATGCATCTCTTTTTTGCGTAACTTGTTTGGGTCGGTAATATTGAATTCCCATACCTAATTAAAAGCTGTATGGAAGGGCGAGCTGAATATGAAACTAACAGACCAGCAATGTGACTCTGCCTTGGATTTGACCCATTCTTCTTCCATATGAACCCGTCATGGCCTAATCCAATGCAAAGTCCTTCACAGAGTGCACTACACAAATACAAGATTATCTAGAATATACCCCGCTGCAAAGGACGCCTGCAACAGATGTAATCAATCCCTGCCAACCATAGCCATATGTTTTGATCTTGCCCTAAGCTGGCAGACTTTTGGAGGAGTGCTTTCGACGCGATAAGCAGAGCCTATGGCCAGACTATTCCTCCAAACCCACTGTCAGCTATTTCTGGTACTTCTCCCGACACCAACCTCTCTGTTGCGTTGAAGCGGGTCCTGGCTGTTACAACCTTGTTATCCCGGAGACTGATCTTCCTTAACTGGAGGCTTACTTGTCCCCCGACACACTTCCGTTGGAACAAGGAGGTGCCCTACAATTTAAAGCTTGAAAAACTTAGGTTTTCGCTCAAAGGCTCTACCAAGACATTCCTAGATACATGGAAACCTTTCCTGCAACTTGAAAACTCTCTCAACCTGTTTCCGGACTCGGAAGAGGACTGAGTGCCTTCTATCACTGCTCTGTCATATTGCAGCTGCTCTCCCCTCAACCCCCCCCCCCCCCCCCCCCCCCCCCCACACCCTCCACATATCTTTTTTTTTGTTTTTTGTACATCTGATTTCGTTTACCTTCTCGTATTTGTGTGGATGTGTACGTATGTGAGTGTTGTTTGTCCCCGTTTGGATCCGACCTGATTCGGGTGGATTGAGGGGGGGGGGGGGGGGGGGGGGGTAAGGGTAAGGGCTTTGAGGGTCGCATACATACTGGTGCACAATTTTGTCCTGACCATCACTGTCTGTTATCATTGCATGTATGCAAATTGCTGTGAAATTCAAATTAAAATATTTAAATAAAACACAAATTGATGGAGGATTTCCGCGGATCAGCTGCATCTGGGCAGGGAATGGACACATTATGTTTTGTATTGGGACCACGAAGAGGTCAAGGGAAGACCCATCGGGAAACATCGTCCGTCCATTCCCACTGCAAATGTTGCCTGACCCACTGAGTTCTTACCTAGTCCAACCTTACCACCACAAAACGTACAGCCTTTGCTCAACGTGCAGCAACCCTGACATTATAATCAAACCCGTGAACAAGGGAGGTGCCGTGGTAGTCTGGCGCGCTGACATCTACCGGGCTGAGACTAGGCTACAACTCTCAGACGCCTCCTCCTATTTATCCTTGGACCATGATCCCACAGATGAGCGGCAGCCCATAGTCTCAAACACCATTACTGATTTCATCACTCTGGCTGTTTCCTTTACCCAGCTTCTTACAGACCTTTCTGTCCTCGGTCTATTCTATTATCAGAGTGAAGCTACATACAAATTGGAGGAACAGCACCTCATATTTCGCATAGGCAGCCTACAGCTCAGTGCTATGAATATTGAGTTCTCTCACTTCAGGTAGCCCCGGCATTCCTTTTCTCTCTATCTTTCCCCAACTCGTAGCACAAGTTTCTCAATTTCAGCCAATTAAAGCATACAATGGCCTGTTTCCTTTATCATCGTTAATGTTTTTCATTCCTTTCATTCATTGGTCTTTATTTCTCCACATTATCGTCGATATGCATCCTTACGCGTATCCCTAACCAGTCTGAAGAAGTGTCTGGACCCGAAACGTCACAAATTCCATCCCTCCAGTGATGCTGCCTGTCCCGCTAGGTTACTCCCTTTTTTTGTGTGTCTCTTCGGTTTAAACCAGTATCTGCAATTCTTTCTTACACATACGAGTTCTGATCTAGCCTCCGCTACAGGATGCGAAGGATATGGAGAGAGCGTCGAAGATTTTGCATATTGATGAAATGAAAATGAAATAACATCAATTAACGAAGATGACGGGTGTTTGAATAACTATTTTATCTTTGGTGGTGGAGGCTGTTGGAATCGTAGAGTTTCTGACGCATTTCTAAATGCGCGTGAAAATGCAAAAACGCAAGGAGATGATATTCATTTATCTTGACACCACGTTCAACCTGACGTCACGTGCTGAAATGCCCTTTCCTGTGCTATATATGTCTATATTCTATGTACAAGTGCACCCGGCAGTGCAAAGAAGAATATACAATAGTGCAGAATAATTATTACTAATACGTGCGCCGCGCTAAGCCGCAAAGGTTTGTCTTCTGTACCTTTTGGCGGACGGGAGCAGCGAGGAAAAGGAATGACCTATACAGCGGAATGTTTTGATGATGTGGGCTGCTTTTCCGAGGGAAAATGATTAGTAGATGGCGTCACTGCTGGCAACACTGGTTTCTGCGTTTGGCTTGGGCACATTTACAACTGCTATTTATTGCATTCGTAGGAATTCCAACAGCTAAAATAAGGTGTGAGACAACCCTATATTATGTTCTCTATGTTGCATTTCTAAGTTTTCAGAGCAATTGGAGATATGCCGAAGTTGCCAAGACTCGCCAGAACGCAGAGGTATTGGTCAACTTTCTTGTTCATTGATCGAAACTCATTGGTAGCATTAACGCCAAAGAACTGGAAGACCGCAGCCATTTCCTATTTGAGACAATTGATGATGATTTGGTAAAGTTGAAGATTCCGAAGTTGATAATAACACCTTCGTCTTGCTGGTATTCCGGGCGAGGTTTTTTTGTTCTGGCTCTATATTAATAACTTCGTTATCTCCAACCTGTACTTTGTTTCGCCATTGATCTTGATCCGGCGCACCATAGTGGCGTCATCTGCAAATTTGTACATTGGGTTTGAGCCGACCTTGCCTGCAAGCTGTAAGCGGAAAGGCAATATTGCGGGGGATCGCAAATAATTGTTCAGAATTGTTTGTTTTTTTTGCCCAGCACGTGTTGTCACCTCTCCTCACAGTCGAGCAGAAATTCAAGGAACCAATGGCTGAATGTTTGCTGATTCCTGGGATCAGTTGGTGTTGTACGTTAGTTACAGAAGAAAATCAGCTGCCATATGTGCACTGTCCGCGACGAGGTAGGCTGGGAGATCGGGACAGTTCTCTTCGCTTGTGGAAAGACCGTTAATTAGTCTGATAACAACGGTGAAAGAGTTCTTCCTGCGTCTGATGGTACGTGCTTTCACACTTTTGTGTTTTCTGCCTCATGGAAGAGGGCAGGACAGAATAACAGATGAAAATTCGCTTTGCTTATGTGGGCTGCTTTCCCGAAATGGAGATGAAGGCAGTATGGAGGTAGTGCTAGTTTTTCACAGTTGACTATGCATGGGGTGGACATGTCTGGTGACATATTGTGGGTTGATATGGTGGAATATTGAACAGATAATGGACAGAGTTCCAAGGAAGACTGTCAAGAAAAATAGTTGATAACAGCATAGATCTACAAAGACCGTATCGACTGGCGGGCAGACTCGAACACCTTCTATTTCCCCCTGATTTTGCATTTTCCCTGCATTCGCACTGAGTCGCAGTCATGGAAATTGTGATATCAGTAACGAAGATATTGTTAATTCATAAAGATTAAAGTATGAAACGAGTGTTATGTTAAATTTGTACATTGATATTACCGCGGGCAGTCAACAATGCGGTGTCAAGCACATCGGCTTTTCGAGGCAGGGGTGAACGTAGCGTACCTGTGCTCCACAGGAAGGATCGTATTTGGGCGTTTGGAGCGATGCTTCTGGCTTGGTTTAGACCCACTTTTGTCTGAGCTGGGGAGTGCTGCGTGTGCTTACTCAGCACGGGAAATGAGCGAAGGTCGTTCCACACACAACCAATCGACGGCCACTCCGTATGTTCCTCTCGCCATGACCAGTCTCGTGTGGTTGGCATTAAGGTCCTTCCTATCCTCCCGTTCTGGTCTAGTTGGGAAAGACTCAACTACTCATAAAACCCCAAATAATCAAGATCCCAATCCATGGATCCGATTTTATTGCAATCTCATCTATGTGTTCCACTATCCTCCGTCCTGCGACACACTAATAAAAACACCGGTCCCAGGAAATGCTAATCCACATTTCCCCCGTCACAGTACCTTGTGTAATCGATTCCCTTCCTCCGCCCGTGACAGTACCCTGTAATATCCACATCCTTCTTCCAAGACACTGCGTAATTCACACCCATCGCCCCCTCAATCATTCTGTGTGATCCACACCCGCCGACTCGGAACACAAACTGTATAGAATCTACAAGTCTCCGGCACGGATCCTTGTCTGGTCAACACATCTCCGTCCCTGGACTGTTTAGCAACATCCTCGGATCCGGATACTGTAGGTAACACATCAGAGTACAGGGCCAAGTGCAATCTAAAACCCGACCCGCGATTGAGATTCGTCTACAATCAGTGTCATAACGTGTAATACCAGGACTCAGGTCCCTGACCCGGGGCGATAAGCACAACCACTCTCCGGCTTGGGACACTAGACCCAGTATGGTCCACACACATGTGCCACGACGCCGGCATTGTTTTGACCACATACATTTTTTATCCACACACGTCGTCCCAGGAACATGTGTAATCCACATTGCCAGGTCTCTGGATGGATTCAAGAGAGAGGTCGATAGAGCTCTCGGGACTAGTGGAATCAATGGATATGGGTAGCAGGTAGGCATCGGGGTTATCGATTGGGGTCGATCAGCCATGATCATAATGACTGGCGGTGCTTGATCTAAGGGCCGAATAGTCTACTCCTGCATCAATTTTCTATGTTTCTATCACATCCTTTCCCAGGATAGCCTGAAACAACTCGAGGTGATCCCTTGCCATCACTGCCGCTTCTGTCACGGATGGGGGGAAGCGAATGGTGTCAGCGAATGAGATTGCGGATCGCAGGGGGACCTTTCAGCCGGGGCATTCCGGTGGCCAGAAGCAACGCTGAATATGCCGTCGAACATTTTCCCAATGTCCTATCTGCCAGACTGACCCCCTCCGCATGGCACATCTTCCCCTCTGGCAGCCAAGTCCTCCCCTCTACGATGCACGTCTGTCCCTCCGCCGGACACCTCCCCATCCGCCAGAAACAACTGACTCTGCTCCACACATGTTTGCCTCTCTTCTACGCACGTCCGTCTCTGTGCCAGACGCGCCTGCTCCTTCACACAGACATGTCTGGACCTCCAACATTCACGCCTCATCGTCAGAGGTCAATGTAGACGAAGGTGTAATATCAACACTGGTTATTAGATCATTCAATCATGTACCTGCCAAAGAAAGGTCGGGATGGATGTGGATCAAAAGCTGGCAAATGGGAAATGTTTTGAATGGATATGGCGGATGGTTGGCCGGATTAGGCGAGTGGAGCCTGTCTTAGAGCCATGGAGCGATACAGCGTAGAAACAGGCCCTTCGGCCCAACTTCCCACACAGGACAACAAGATCAATTTTCCTCCTGGAATAATAAAGTTCTATCTTATCGTATTGTAAATCCCAGTTACACTAGACCTACTTACCGCGTTTAGACCATAGCCTTCCTGTCCTGTCCTGTCCATATACCTGTCTAATTGTTTATTAAACATTTGGATAGTCCTTGGTTCAACTACCTACTCTGGAAACTGGTTCCCAACACCCACAATCCTCCGAGTGGAAAGATTACCCACTCAGATATGTACTAAACTTCTCCCCCTTCACCTTACATCCATCTCCCCCTGTGCCTCGATTAATCTACTCTCAACAAGAGGCACTGCATATCTACCAGGTCAATTTCTATCATGATTTCATACACATCTATAAGATCACCTCTCATCCTCCTGCGCTTCATGGAACTGAGATCCAGCCTACTCAACCGCTCCCTATGTCTCAGGCCATCTAGTGCTGGCAAAATCCTCGTAAATATTCGATGTACCCTCCAGGGGGAAATTGTGTAGTTTACCGGCACCTATTTCTGACTTTGCTCAGATAAGCCCAGTCACAAAAAAACAAAGCTGGTAGATCATCTGTGAGTCCATCTAACGTTGGTTGATTGAAAGGTCTTGTCAATGTACATCGACAAGCCCAAACTGCTTCCTATAAATTTGGTCATTTGCAAATATCAAGCCGGCCCTGAAATCCTCCCGAGCATTGGGACTTACAGATTTCACTCCAAACTCTTCCACCTGTACTGTAAAAATGAAAACGTGTACTAACAGCTATAGTCACATATATCGTGGGGACAGTGTGAGGCCTGAAGCATACTACTTAATAAAATGGAGCACAGTGGTGCCTGTGCTGTACCGATATGCTCATGCACTTGACTGTGCAACATTGACAGTTGAGTTCAAAGAGGTGGTGGTGGAGGAAAATACAATAATGCTGTTTAAGAGTCTTATAGATTGGCACGTTTATAAGATAGCGGAGTCGGGGGACATAGGGAGAAGGCAGGAACGTGGTACTGATTGGGGATGATCAGCCATATTCACATTGAATGGCTGGCTGGCTCGAATTATCCAAATGGCCTACTCTTACACATATTGTCTATTGTCTATTAGCACATGTATATGCAGGGAATTGGAGGAAATGTGTTATATCCAATCAGACAAGATTTCGGCGTGGTATTATTTTCGACACATACATCATGTGTCCGCTCCTGTTCTGTACTGTCCTGTGTTCTGTATGATCTCGTGGCTGTCACTGGACAAAGCAGGATACAGATAAATAGGATACGATACGATACAATAGAACTTTAGTGATCCCCGGAGCTAAACTTGTCTGCCAACAGTCATAACAAACAACAAGGTACTTGAAATTAAAATTAAATTAAAAAGTGAAACAAAAAACACAAGCGACTGTGGCTGGCTGCTACTTGCACAGCGCCTCAACCGTAACGAACGAAGGAATAAGTACACAAAGGCATATCCCTGGGCAGATGATTCGAACTCTAGAGCACCCCCCTCACACATACCCCCCACAAAGTCCCCCCCTATATTCTACCAACGTTCCTCACGGCGGTCCCCCCACGCCACATCTCACATTGACAACCACTCCCCCCTCCCCTCAAGCTCATCGACGGCTGATCGCGAGTCGATCACGAAGCCTCAACGCCGCCGAGGCTCCCGCTGGCACTAAGGCTCCCGTTGAAGCCGAGGCTCCACCAGCTCCGATGCCCCCGTTGTTGCCGAGGCTCCCGCTGCCGCCATAGCTCCTGTTGCCGTCGCCGAGGCTTGCACTGCACCCGCCGAGGCTCCCGCTGCTGCCGTCGTGGCCCATCTTCTCCGCCGTTTGTGTTACTTCGGCGCAGACAGGCCTCGCAGGGTACTGCAGAGTACCCTGCGAGGCCTGTGAGGCGAGACGGGCATAGTGGGGCGCGGGGGAATGGGGCCCGCGCGTCTCCCAGGGACTCTCCCGCCAGCGCGCGTCTCCCCGGGACGCCGCACGTGGAGGAATGGTACATAGTGTTCACTCAGAGCATCTGCGACACCGTGTGATACAACATATAAAGAGAATGCATAAAATTAATGAAAGGTTTCTGAAAAATATTGAAATGCAGTAGAATAATGGGATTAAATCCATAGCGGGTGGCAATGATGTATCAATATAGTGGTAAAGACGACGCATGGAATATTTGCCGTAGTAGCTGTGGGCATTGAGTACGGTTGAGGAGGTACCGAGGCAAATCGCTGAATTAACTGGAGGGTTTAAAACTAATAGTTCGATAACATATTCTTCCCGTCAATGACTCTCTGGCCTGGGGTCACAGAACAAATCAACATGAAGACAATCCTGATTAAGCGCACTTTTACTATTATTAATATACCAATCATGTCCAATGGTTAGCCATGGATAGATAACGTGCAAACATGTCCAATCGTCTGCAGTGGGTTCGCATTAAGGGAACGTTTTGCATGGTGTTACAAGTTAAAATGTATCTGGGCGACGGAACTGGGTAACTGGTGGTTTTGGGAGTTGCCCTGGTAATGGGTATGGACCATCACATGGATTCAATTTGTGTCACATTATCAGTGCAGTTGGCGATGGATCCGGATAAGCTGCAACATAATCTAATTTAAATTTGACTGCTATGTTTTACATTTGACATAATGTTCCTTTATTTTTATTTCAAATTATTAATTCTAAATGGTTAACGCAAGGCCAGTATCCATAATTAAGCTAATCTGTGATGAGCACTAACTCCATCTTGGTCCATCTATCCGCGCTGCGTAACATGGCGTGTGCATATGCGTTCATTCGATATATTCTTCGTAATTAACAATGGTTGGAAATACTAATTACCTCTACCTGACATACAATTGAAAACACAACGCATAATGCTAAAAATTAAAATGGCAGCTTCAGATCTAAGAAAGAGGGAGTTGAGCAATTGTGCTGCGCCCTTCGTCCTGTGGGGAATATTACTTCAAACCGGTGAACACAAGCTGCAGTTCTGTTGAATCTGCTATTTGTTATATGATAAACGACATCACATGTGCCGACAAGTAGATGATAATTCAAAACCACAGACCAGAGAGCAAGGTCGAGCTGAGAATAAATGACCAACTTATCGGGCTGGGCTGTCCACACGGCCGCAGAGAGATAGCTGACACATACGGATAATTGATTAACGTGCCCTTTTCCCAAGTCGTTCAATATAGCATCTATCCTTTCAAAGTTTGTAAGTCTGGCGCTCGTAGAAACACTTCAGTATTTAGGGACAGTAATTTAAAGGGCCAATACATTTGACAGGCAATTATGTTTTCTGTTTAGTTCGCACCTTTGCGAAATGTGAACACTTGCTAATATTTAATTCCTCGCATTTCCAATGTAGTGTTTGTAAATTTGAGGTGATGTTATATACTTCAAATCGTAAGAATCAGCTCCATCTAAATCCTTCATTTGGTTACAACTGTACAAATGTCTTTGTGTTATTAATATTACCCTATCCACGACTCATGATTGCATGCACCTCAGAGAACTCCCCCTCGCCCACCCTCCGCAGCCTTATATGCTGCAGGGAATAAAGTACGAGCATGCCCAATCTCTCACTGTAGTTCCGCTCCGTGTTTTCGGGCAACATGATCGGAAATTGGCTCTGGGTTCGTTTTTCCCAAAATGGTGAGGAAAATTACGCAAAGTGCGCCCTCGTCAGCGTCTAGCACAACTGAACATAACGTTTAAACTTTCATATTAATTTCCCTGCGTGATGAAGGCCAAGCCACACAAACCTTCCTGATTACTCGATCTACATGTAACGCCACTTTCAAGAAACTATGCACTTTCATTCTTAGATCCATGTGTTCCACAAAAGTTTCTTATCATTCAATGTGGAGGTCATGCGCTTGTTTGAGTTTCCCAAATTAATACCGCGCAGGTTTGGATGAATCTAGGCTAGAGACAAGACATGAGGAAAGATAAATGTATTGTCACATGCACCAATCGGTACAGTGAAATGTGTGGACACCGTATGTGAAAAATATACATCTTCTAGATGAGCTGGGATGCATCCTCAGTGATGTGACCTGGGGTCATCGGGTGTTTCGGGTCTCAGAACATCAGACACCCTCGCCCAGGCGACCCAGCCGGGGTTGATCAGGCCCCGACGCGTCCCAGCAGCAACCGCCCACGGATCAGCCATCTTAATAACTACTCTGCAGGGGTTGGGAGATTCTAGTGCACAGAGGGACTGGGCTCTGTGGGGTGACACCCGGCCGGGCTCCTCCTGCTTCTCACCAGGTTCAAGGCCTGTGCGCTGCACCTCTTTCTCCTTCTCCAAGCATTTCATTCTCGCCTGATGGATGTTTAGGCCATACAGTCACACGCATGAAATAAAGAATAAAGAACACGATAGCATTTCACATAAGCATCCCGACACAGCGGTATCAAAGATCCCCACTATGAGCGAAGGCACGGGAGTTCAGTCATCTTCCTCTGTGGTCCTCTGTTGTTCACCCGTTGTCGGGACCACCCGCGCCCTTCGTAGTCGCCGCTATGAGAGGCCCGATGTTCAGACCCGGGATAATGGAACTCCAACGTCGGAACGGGATAACATCGTCAGCGGCTTGTACCTCCGAAACACCCATTTCTTACCGGAGTCCGCGGCTCCCGAGGTCCAATGGCCGCGATGCGCGGACATTCACACTGGCGGCTCTCGGCAAAGTTTCGGTCTCCTGATAACAACTGGGAATAATCTATCCCTGAATATGGAGGTATGCGTGTTATCACTTCTGCACTTCTTGTATGATGGAAAAGGAAAGAATATAGAGTCATTACTGTGAGACTGGTCCTTCATTATTCAGGTGGCCTTACGTTGGCAGCGTGAAGTGTGCTTGGAGTCAATGGATGAGAGGCTGCTTTGCCTTATTCTCTGGACTACGTCCACAGTTCTACTATGCTTTGTGGTCTTGGATGGAGCTGTTCGCAAAGTATGTTATTTTGTATCCCGAGAAAATGCTTTCCACGGGGCATTTATAAATGTTCTGTTGAGGTTCGTGAGGGTTGTTGGGAACTTGCCGAACCTACTAAGACATCTAAGGAAGTAGATCTGTCGGTCTGTTTGCTATGATATTGCTTCCAGGTGGATAGTCCAGGGCAAGTTACTGGTGGTATTTAATCCCAGAAACTTGAAACTGTCAAGCATGTCTACTTAGCGGCCGTCAATTTCACCTGGGATATGTATAACGGTTTCGTTTCCCGAAGTCGCTCTTGGCAACTTCTTTATTTATAAAAAAGGAAGGCTACCACATGCTTTCTTTAAAACACAATCTTATTTTCTTCTCACTTTGAGGGAGTTATGGGCACGGACCACATGTCACTATATGCATCAATGTTGCTTATAGTCATGCCATCAATTTTTTCCAGTTACATTTGAGCTTCCAGAGTGCAACATCTCACAATTGCTCAGGTTCAACTGCACCTGTAATTTCTCCGCCCCCCCCCCCCTCGTTTCTGTACATTATATCTTTCCTAACCTACACTTTGTCTGGCTCTCTGACATTCTGTGACTGGAGCAATCTTGGTGTCATCATTAAACTTACCGTGGACATCTATGTCCTAGATATTCAGTGGGCGACGGAACTAGATAACTCGCCGTTTAGTGAGTTGTGCTAGGAATGGGTGTGGGCCATCAAACGAGTACATTTGTGTGCCATTGTCAATGCGGTCAGTGATGGGTCAGGATAAGCAGTTGAAAATATTAGTGTGATCAGTGATGCGTCTGGATAAGCAGATACATCATCAGTGCGGTCAGTGATGCGTCTGCATAAACAGTGACATTTTCAGTGTGGTCTGCGCTGTGTGTCTGGATATGCAGTGATATTACCAGAGTGGTCAGCGATGGGTATGATTGAGCAGTGACATTATCAGCGTGGTCAGTGATGGGTCTGAATAAGCAGTGACATGAGTAGGAAGGAATTTCAGATGCGAATGATAACCGAAGATAGACGCAAAAAGCTGGAGTAATTCGGAGGAACAGGCAGCATCTCTGGAGAGAATGAATGGGTGGCGATTTGGATCGAGACACTTCTCGTGACATGCTATAATTTAATCTTGACCCCTATGTTTTACATTTTATCTCCGACTGGATACAAATTTGTATTTTGCATTATTGTAGGTGTTGTAGAATGTAACGAGTTAATATTGGTTCGCTGTCCATACATATTCTCATCTGCAATGAGCACTAACTACATATTTTTGCTCAATTGATGACGGTTAGCATGGAAACGGCATGCACGTTTATTTCTTACTAGACTAAGTGGGTCCCATTGGGTACAATACTCACGCGTTCCCCCAACGCAGCCCGTTCCCCTAATCCATTATTCCACCACTCACAATTAGCCCGAACTGCGCAGGCGCGGCTGACAGGATCCCGTTGCGGCGCCCCTGATCCCCTTCCTCCCCTCAGACCCCACTCCGCCTCTTACATTCTCCCCATCTTGCACGCACTCACACCATTGCCCCTGAAGCACCCCCATCCACTCTTAACGGCTCTCAGGCGACGTAGCTATTCCCGCCCACTGGGTTTCCAGTGTGACGTAGCACACGCAGGTTATACTGCGCAGGCGCAGCTGACGCGTGTGGGAGTGGGGCGTTGTTGGCGGGAAGCATTTGTGGGAGAGTGTGTGTGTGGGGGGGGAGGGGAGCGGTGTGTGTGTGGAGGGGTTGTGTTGTCGGGGTTGTGTGTGGAGAGGGGGTTGTGTGCGGCGGAGATGGAGATGTGGGGGTGGGGATTTGTGGGGAACTGGTGTTGTTGGTAGGGGGTGGGGGGTGTTGTGGGAGGGGGTGTGGATGTGTGCGTGAGGAGGTGGTGTGGACGGGGGGGTGGGCGTGAGGGTGTGGACGCGGGATAGAGGACGTGTGCATGGGTGTGTGAATGGGCGTGGGGGTGGGGTGGTGGAGGGGATTGTGTGGGAGAGAGGGTTGTGTACGGGAGGGAGTGTGGGGGACGGTGTGCTGGAGGGGGATGTGGACAGGGAGAGGGGGTATGGGCGGGGGTAGCAGGGTGGGTGTGGGTTTGTTCCGGAGGGGAGTGGGCGCGGGATTGAGGGTGGTATGAGCGGGGGAGGGAGGGGGTTGAGTGCTACCGTTCGCTGGTCGCTGTTCGCTGATCTTCTCCTCTGCCGAGATCAGATTCTCCGCTTTCCGTTTGGCGACATTTCCAGTGCCGAACAGGGCCATTCATGTCCCTCCGAAAACTGTGTCCGGTTGGAAACCTCCGCCGTCCACCGTTCCAGTCAAGAACTGATGGCGGAGGAGGGGCGTACCGTCGCGCGGAGTGATAGGATAAATGCACGCGGCGCTGAACGGCAGGAGAGGAGATTGATCTGCTCAAGCTCAAATTACGCCACCGATCGGAAAGGCACTTAATGCAGTCGCAGCACAGGAGAACGGTGCTGGAAATCGCAGGTAATCGTAGCGCTTACGTATAACGTTTTTGAGCAAGTAGAATGACGGCGCAACCGGAAGATAAACAAGATCACAGCTCTACTAACTGGGACGCGTTGGGAAGGGGTATGTGTTGGCGGGGTGTGAATGGAAGGAGTATGTGGGAGGGGAGAGGGGCTGCTTCGGGGTAACGGTGTGTGTGGGCGTGGGAGTATGGAGGGGAGGGTTGTGTGTGTGGGCGGGGGGTATGTTTGGGAGGAGGGTAGGTTATGGGGAGCAGTTTTGTGGGCAGGTTGTGTTGTGAAGGAGGGATTTCTGGGTGGTGGACATGTGTGCGGGGGTGACGGGGCTTTGTCGGGTGAGAGGGGATGTGTGGGGGGAGAGCGGGGTTGTGAGGGGGAGAGGGTGGTTGTGGGGCGACGGGGGTTGTAGGGGAGAGGTGGGCTTGTCGGGGGGAGAGGGGATTGTGGGGGAGTGGGGTGTTAGGAGGGAAGGTGTGGGGGGATTGGGTATGGGGACCGAAGGGTGTTGGGAGAGAGGGGTGTGGGTGTAGGGGTGTGGGGGCGGGAGGCATTGTGGGGGGAAGTGGCGTGTGGGCGGTGGAGGGGGTGTGGGGGCAGTGGGGATATAGCTCCCCTTTCCGTTTGGCGACATCGGCACCATCTCTGGTTCCGCCCTGGGCTGGGCTGGGCTGGGCTGGTCTGGGCTGGACTGAGCTGGGCCGGGCCGGGCCGCCGTTACTGGTCTTTCCCTCAGAAAGTTGTGTCCGGATGGAGACTTCCACCGGTCGACCTTCCGTCCCTCGCAGCTGCAGTGAAGGCGCAATGGCGCAGGAAGTGGCAGACCGTCCCTCGGAGTGACAGTAGAAGGGACCAGTCCGCGAATAATCTGGGACATATATTAAAAAATAGATTAATGCACACTCTGTTTTTTGCATTATCTTTTATCCTGAAAATGGTGAGCAAATTCAACGCGTTTATATGCAATTATTCTGATCTCCAGGCTGGGGTTGTGCCGTTTATCGACAGCCAAGCAATGCAAAGGCCGTTTCGAAGCAATGGGTATCTGCAAATGGCCGATCTGGCTCACACAGCCAGCACAGGATGCTTTGTCTGACGTACGGAAATCTACGTTAGAGGTTAGTAAATGGCCCATCTAAGCTAGTCCTATTTGTCACCAAGTGAACTATGACCCCCGCTCATATAGTTAACCACAGAGTAGCGAAATACTTGCATACAGTGAATGGGGAGATGATGTTTACACCGGTGGGAGAGGCTAGGACTAGTGTCATGACCTCAGAATTAATGTGCGTTATTTTTTGGATGTAGATGAAGTGTAATCTATTTAGTCAGAGGGTTAAAAGTTTGTGGAATTGTTTTGTTTAGAAGGCTGTAGACGCCAAGTCAGTGGACATTGTATAGGTAAAGAAAAATAGATTTATGGTCAGTACAGCTGCAGAGTTTATGGGCAGAAGGCATGTGATTGGGGTTAAAAGGAAAATATAGCTCAGCGATGATTGAATAGTATGGACTTGATGGGGCGCATGGCCTCATTATACTCTTTTCTCGCGTGACCTTATGACATATCTCTCTGAATTCTTCATCTCCATATACCTGCCCACTTTTCTTTGAAATATTGTCATTGTACCTGTTGCCTGCGTGGACTATACACATCTATACGACCACCATTCGGCTTCCTGCCCTCCAATAAATACAGTGCTGTCGTGTCCATATTCTCCCTCCATCTTAGAACCTTGAGTCCTGGCAGCAAGATCGTAAATCCTCTCTGAATGTGTTGGCAACTTATTGCGATATTTCATATCCTGCGTGACAAAATGGGAGCACATTACTCCAGGTGTGGTCTCACCAACGCTTGTACAACTGAACATAACGTTCCAACATCTATCTTGAATTCTCTGACTCATGAAGGCCAAACACACCATCATCATATTCAGCACCGCATCAGTGACGACATTTTCAGGAAAATATGCACTTGTGCTACAGATTACGAGTGGGACAAGGGAAGTGCAAAGCACTTATGAAAGAATAGAACTACCAGGCAGAAGACACATGCAGCTGTGGAGCAGTACAGCCAATGTCCCGCCTACTGGAGTGTGACGACGCCCCCCAGTGCAGCCCCCAGGACTTGGCTGAATCGACCAGACTAGCTGTGACCTGCGCCAGATACTGGCAGAACGACATCTGAGATTGCAACGGACTCGAAGAAGAAACTTCTCGATCTCTCTACACCTCATGCCGACCAGATTCCAACCATTCACTAAGAAAGCAATGCTTTAGTCTGACTTCCCAAAATTAACACAGCCCATTTGCCATTTCACAACTCACGTCCTGAGCTAATTACATTCTTGGTATACTTCTTGATAACCAACGTCACTTCCGAAGATGCTAACTACTTTAATGTCATCTGCGAATTAAAACAAATATCATAATATTTGTTCTTCCACATTATTGATATAGAGGGTTGCACGTAAGGTGATCGTGTCAAAGGGCGTAACGCAAAGAGATGCTCAATCCATGTGGAGGACATCGCAGCCCCCGGCATACACTGTTTCTTACCTGTTAAAAACCGCCGAATTGGTCAATTTTTGCACTGTAACCATGAGAGACATTTATCCTCTTTCAGAATTCCAAAAGTGAAGAGAAATGGAGGTAACTAGAAGCGAGAGCTGAAGGGACAACAACAGCTAAATTGGTTGGCGAACAGTGGCCGTGCAGATATCAAGATTGTAACATATTGGGAATTATCACGTTTGCTCACAGCATGTCATCAACAATAATGCATTTTTTGTGTTTTTTCTTGATTCATTTGGTATCTAAAAAGTTTCAGAAGTGGTAAATCTGTCTGTAAAACTTTAAAATCGCCCACGGCTCTCAAGAGCGTTTTTACATGCAAAATGAAAGCGCTTCTGAGGCTAAATTTATCATTACAATAATCGCAAACCACACGTGGGCTTTGAATTACATTTTACTCAGATGCAAACCAAGGAATGTTAGTTGTTAATTGGACATAGTCAACCTCAGTAAATTGACAATATTTTTGGAAAGAAGTGGGTGTTTAAGCTGTCAGGCCATTTTATTATTTGTCAAAATTTATATATTTTATGTTTAATGCCTACACAATTATTAACATTTATTTATTTATGTATTATTTCATTACAGAAAAGACTGCAGCATGGACCGATTTTACCCATCTTGATTGCGAACCTACTGTGAACATGCGACTCGGTGATGACAATGAGCAAGATAGACAACGTGCACAATGACGTCATGCACGTGCGGCAAGAAGAGAGAGCATGAAGCCAGATTTGATCGCACCTCAAGCATTTGTTGCTCTGCAAGATGTTGCTGAACAGGTTAATGATTATTAGAACGTTTAAACGGAGCTGCAAGTACTCCATCAACTTGAATGAAAACACAAACACCAGTCAAAGAGACAATAGGCACACCAATATAAACCTATAACAGACAATAAAGAGCTCGTTAAAGCAAGACAAGAAGCAAATCTAAAGTAAATTTACTCAAGAACGCCTTTCCAAGGACTAGAAAAAGGTTAGGTTCTACACGGGTTTACCAACGTTTGCCATGTTGATGCTTGTCTTCAACTATGTTGAGGACAAGCTCAATAATAGACATTCATTAACACATTTTCAGCAGTTGCTAATCGTCTTGTTGAAGCTCCCACTTGCAGTGCCTCTTGAAGATCTTGCGTATCGATTCCTTGTTAGTGATTGCACAATATCTCGTGTATTGCATACTGAGATTCATGCCCCTTACGGTATATCCAAGTTAATTATTTGGCCTGAAAGAGAGTTCTGTGGAACACCATGCCCATGCAATTTCGGCGGACATTTGGCAAGCGTGTGGCAGTGATTATAGATTGTTTTGAACTGTTTTGTGATAGACATACGAGTTTCGAGACGCGCGCGCAGACTTGGTCGAACTATAAACATCATAACACCATAACTTTTTTGATAGGTATAACTCCATGTGGTCATATTTCATTTTTATCTGCAGCATTGGGGGGGGGGGGGGGGGGGGGGGGGGAGAGGCAGAGGCATAGCTATTACACGTTCAACTAACTTTTTTTCTCAACCTGCTTCCTTGCGATGTCATTTTAGCTAATCGCGGATTCGACATAAAATATGATGGAGGATTTTCCGGTTGTCAAGCAGAAATCCATTCATTTAAAAGAAGGAAAGCACAACTCTCTGCTCAAAAGCACAACAAAATCGTGAATTAACACATTCACGCATTCATGACAGCGGTGTGATTGGTGGTGTCATGCAAATATACCTATTTTTAATTCATACTGTGCCATTGGAGTACATTGTGCCAAGTCAGAAGATCAAGTAGCCAACATTGATATGATTTCTAGGATCTGTTGGGCACTTTGCAACTTAAATGAATCCATAGTCTAACAGTAGGTTCAGATAAGGTGCTGTATATACCATATGGTATACACTATATACTATTCTATGTAGACAATAACAACTTTCAAAAACGTTACTTGGATCATCAGCATTTATTCTGGATGAAATTGCAAGTAATTGCCAAACCATTACATAACACACACAGAAGTTAAAGTGCACTTCAAAAATTTTAACATTGATCTTAAATAGAACAGTTTAAAACAGTGACTTTTTTTTAAGTGAACACAACACAGTATTCATGCCGTGCCAGGCAAACGTGGTATACACATGCTAGACTTTGTATTTAAGAGAAACATGTTTAGCACAAAACGTGCCGTTCATTGTTATTGGGAGCTTTTCTATTTGATTTTGGGGGGAGCCCACAATCTAAGCAAAACCATCTTTTTGGCGTTTTGTAGTTTTCTGGCAATATCAGGCATTCAAAATGAAACCACGAAATGGGACACTTTAGTTATCACACATTATTATTTTCCCGCCTTCCCCTCCTTACAGTAGCATAATTTTTGTTCATCCTGGCCATCGGCCTCCACGACATTCTCCAACATATTTAAGGGAGGAGAGGCAAAATGCTTGCAAACAAGCTCCGGTAACACGTCTAAACTGAAGAACTGATTGGCAGCAGCACAACATATCTCCAAAAAGTATGATTACCCATTAACCACTCTATCTGGGGACGGACGTCATCACTGGTCCAAAGCACAAAATCGCAAAACGATCTCTCCGTGGCCTGGACCTGTAAGGATGCTCATTGGACAGATGAAGGTCACTATTCAAATTCTGAAATCAAAACTGTTTGTCCTCTGCAGCGGACAATAAACATGTCCTTCTTACTGAACGTACTTTCATTTCAGAGACAGCAGAACGCTCATCCGCGCAACAATGCTCAGCATACTGAACCATCCTGTGTCGCACACAAATTAAGATACTTGGGGTTTATGGTCAGTTCTCAGTCTTTCATCGTCAAACTGGAGTGTTCAGCACGCATATAAACCGCACAGCTTGTCTTGCGTGCCGTTCTTGATCACTGCCCCATCTTGTTGCTCGGTGCCAAATCTGCACATATCGTGGTAGCACACCGATTTGATCACACTAATTGCAGGATAACCTGCATTTGTCGTTCAAATACTTTTCAGTTTTGTTGCTATTACGCGACCTGCTTGATATCGAAATAAGAGATCTAATTTTGCTTGATGACGAGTGTGTGCCACCACTTTCTTTGCCCCCTCCTCTTGAAAATAATAATAAAACAATTGCACATATCTCTAGAATATCACCATATGTCAAGGTGAATGGGTCTTTCCTCGTTAAGTCTGTAAGAATGGGTGGAAATGCTACAGTCTCAGCAGGAACCAATCTTGCTGCATAGCGTTCAACGGAGCTGATTATAGTGGATCTTGTTGTTTTCAGCCACAGGCCTAACACAAGTCACTCAGTGCCTTGTCCTGTAGCACCTCCGATGATCGACACAAAGCGAATGACACTGTTTTCTCTCTAGTTTGTTGCTGCTTCGGCTCAGTCCCATCTATGGCAGCATCAAGCCATATTTTATTATGTGCTGCTGAAGAGAAGTCAACGTTGCTGACAGGCGCAGCTTTATCCTGCTTTCTTTTTGGCTCCATCCAATAAGTCTTGGTCTGGGTGACTATTTTCTGCTCACGAATCCGTACTCCAGTGTCAATACCGAAGGGAAGTGTCGCAATGTAGGTACAAAATTCTCCGAGTCGTGCCTTGATTTCACAGTAGGCACTGGATATTTGGTTATTTGTCTCAATAACCCACTGCATCAATGGCTTAGAAATCACGCCTACAGCTTGTGAGTGCAGAACCTGTAATAGGAGGATAATTGAAAATAAAATTAAACGGATCAAAGTAGCTTCCTATAGCTAACAGCATAAATAATATAAGGTAATAGCATAACGATAGAAAACATACTTTGGTGCACACCACTCGGCTGGATAATTATTTGGATGTATACACTCGTGTTGTGTAACCAACCATTTGCAATCTGATTTATATTGATGTATACATTCGTTCAAACGGGTTGTAAGCCTCAGATGATTTGTAGGCATGAACATTATTTGATGTGTATGGACAGGGCATTGAGATGAAGTAGGCCACGAGGTCCATGGAATGACTTTCTGACAGTTGGGAGATAATACGGGATCTCTCAGCTTTAGGCACTAAATAAGGGTCAATACCAAGCAAAGTGACTTTTTAGACATATAGGTGATAGATTTGAGCAATATTGCGACAATTGAACGGGGTAGAAGACGGACTCGCTACACTGGAACTCATGGTAAATGTTTACCTGCAATTCACCGCTTGTACTCCAGTAGGCGTTGCGTGGCAACAGTACGGGTCACGATCGTGATCTCGGCTGCGTGCAACCTCCCTAAAATTCACAGACAGCAACGAGGCCAGCATCGGATCCTGAAACAACCCTCTCTGGCACGTTGGCGCACTGGTAGAGTTGATGTCTTGATAGCCTTTGCAGTACCGGAGTCCAGGGTTCGATCCTGACTACGGGTACTGCCTGTACAGAGTCTGTACGTTCTGTCTGTGACCTTGCGGATTTTCTTCGCGTTCTTCCGTGTCTAGGTAAGTTGGCTTGTTATAAGTGTAAATTGTCCCCACTGTATGTCGGATAGAGTGAATGTGTGGAGATCGCCGGTCGCTGTGCACTAGGCGGGCCAAATGACCTGTTTCCGCGCTCTATATCTAAACTGAACTAACCTAAGTAAAAAGAAAACAACAGTGGTCACAGGACTCCAGTTCGGTGGATTTAATTACTTTTCCCATCAAATCTCTAACACCGAAACATAAGCAATGTAAACCAATCGTCAATCATCGCCTCCGGCCCTACTGCTGCCCATCATGTATATTGTACAAGCTGTCATTGACTTCTGTGCCGCCTTCTGTTCTCCAACCTGCTTCCCACATTCATGGCATCCAGCACGCCAGTGACATTATCAATGTAGTCCGTGATGGTCTGGATATGCAGTGATATCATTAATGTGGTCAGTGACGTGTGTGGATAAGCAGCGACATTGTCAACGTGGAGAATCATGGGTGTAGATACGCAGTGATATTATCTGTTTGCGGACGGGGCGCCGACGGACAAGAAGCCGAAGCAAAGAAGCCGAAGCCAAAGAACCGAATAGAAACGAGGACGAAACGTCAAATATCCACAAGAGTACGAAGCCGAAACGCCAACTAACCGAAAGGATGGGACGCCTAAATGCAAACTAACAGAAACGGCGGGACGCGTAAAAGCCAAACAACCGAAAAGCTGCGTCGCTTAAAATCAAAATCAAACTTAAAACCGAATGGCCGCTCTGTCGAAACGCCCACTACCTGAAAGGCGGAGTCGCCTACAAGCCTACGAACCTAATGCCGCTCAACAGAAGTGTCAAGTAACTGACATGACTTTGCAGTAGGGCAGGAATTGGCTGAGATTGGTCCAGACCCCCGCGTCGATCACATCACTTTGGAGGGATGACCATTGTTCCACCGGGCCACCAGACCCACAGTCCGTGGAGGGTGGCAGTGGGAGGCTGGTGACTGTCCCAAGGGATGCGCACCTACGGTCGCTTACAACTTGGTGTTCGGGTTCAGATTGCCCAGTCACCTATGGCTTGTGTGGAAAAATTACCCACGCTCCCGTCACCCCTTATCTCTCCCCTCTGCTCTTTCTCCACCTCTCTCTCTCTTCTCACTCTTCCTTCTCTCTCTCCCCCCTTCATCTCTCCCCGTTCCCCCGCTCTCACCACCCTCTCACCTCTCTCCCCTTCTCTCCTCCTCTCTCTCCCCCTCCTCTCTCCCCCCAGTCTCTCACTTCTCTTTCACCCCTTCTCTCTTTATGTGCCCTACTCTCTCTTTCGCCCTCCTTCTGCATCCTCTCTCTCCCTTCTCTGTCCCACACTCTCTCCCCGTCCTCTCTCTCTCTCTCCCCTCTATCCATTCTCTCCCCTTCTCTCTTCCTTCGCCTCCTTTCTCTCCCACTCTCTCGCCATCCTCTCTCTCCACCTCTCTCTTCTCTCTTTCTCCCCTACCTCTCTCCCATCTATCTCTCCCCCCTTCTGCCACCCCCCCCCCACCCCCCCCCCCCCCCACTTGTTCAGAGCGGCTATGGAATTGAGAAAACTGGCACTAACAACAAAGAGAGACACAACATTGCTGGAGTGACTCAGTGGGACATCTCTGGGGGGAAGGAATGGGTGGCATTCCGGGTCGAGACTCGTCAGTCCTGTCTTCCGGTCCAAATAATGGTCTCCACACGAAACATCACCCATTCCTTATCTCCAGAGATGCAACCTGTTTCCCTGAGGTACTCCAGCTTTCTGTGTCCATCTATGGTTTAAACAGTTTACAGATTCTGCTGTTTTGTGCCCGAGAGCTTGCTGTTTGCGTTTCCAGGTGGAATGGGGGCGGTCCCGATGGATGCGCACCTTCGGCAGCTTACAACAGTGCTTGGGTTCATATTGCCCAGTCAACTATGGCTAGCGTGGGGAAATGACCCCCACCCTCCCGCCGGCGGAGACGGATGAGAGATAGAAGGGGGAGAGAGATGGAAGGTGAGAGAGAGAAAGGAGAGGGAAGGGGGGAGAAGGGGGCGGGAGAGGGGAGGGAGAGAGACGAGGGGAGAGAGATGGTGGAGAGGGAGGAGGAGAGAGAGAAAGGGGAGATAAATTAGGGAGAATGAGAGGAGGTGAGAGAGATGAGGAGATAGAGAAGGCGGAGAGAGGGAAGGGAGATAAATGGGGAGAGAGAGGAGAGGAGAGAGAAGGGGAGACGGGAGCCTGGGGGTCATTTTCCCACCGAAGCCATAGTTGACTGGGCAATCTGACAGTAAGCACCAAGTTGTAAGCGGCCGAAGGTCCGCATCCCTCGAGACAGCCCCCACATTCCCGCGGAACGTGCACAGCAAGCTACCACGCACAGAACGGCAGAGGAGAGAGAGAGGGGGGAAGATAGAAGGGGAGAGGGGTAAGGGAGAGAAAGGGGGGAAGAGAGAGGAGGGGGAGATGGCGCGATAGAGGAGGGGATAGAGAAGAGGGGGGAGAAAGAGAGCAAGAGA
This sequence comes from Raja brachyura, assembly GCA_963514005.1. The sequence continues at coordinate 23,479 of CAUPSL010000899.1, forward strand.
GAGAGATGGAGGGGAGAGAGAGGGGAGAGAAATAAAGGTGGAGAGAGAGGAGGAAAGTGAGACGAGATAGAGAGGGGGGCGAAAGTGGGGGAAGAGGGAAGACGGGAGAGAAAGATAGGGGAGAGAGCGAAGGTAGAGAGATGAGGGGGGTGAGCGCAGGACAGAGAGAACGGTGATTGAGAGGGGGAGAGAGAGGGGAGGGGGTGGGAGTGGAGGGGGAGAGAGAGATGTGGAGAGAGAGAGTACGAGAAAGAAGGAAGAGAGAGGGGCAAAAGAGAGAAGAGGGGGCAAAGAAGGGGAGAGGGGCAAAAGAGAGAAGAGGGGGCAAAGAAGGGGAGACGGGAACGCGGGGGTCATTTTTCCACATAAGCCATAGTTAACGGGGCAATCTTAACACAAGTACCAAGTTGTAAGCAGCCGAAGTTGCGTATCCCTCGGTACAGCCCCCACTCTCCCAAGGCCACCCTCCGTTGGTTCGGGGTCGGGTGGGGCGGAGGTGTGGGACAATGTTCATCCCTCCACAGTTATGTGATGGACACGGGGCTGAGGACCAATTACTGACAGGTCCCACCACCAGACAACGTCATGTCCGCTATTTGACTTTTCTGTTGAGCGGCATTCGGTTCGTTGTCTTGTAAGCAACGCCGCCTTTCTGGTACGTGGCTTCGCGACTGAGCGGCCATTCAGTCAGTTTGCATTTAGGCGACGCAGCTTTTCGGTTAGTTGGCTTTTAGGCGTCCCGCCCATTCGGTTAGTTTGCATTTATGTATCCCATCCTTTCAGTTAATCTGCGTTTCGGCTTCGTACACATTCGATTATTTGGGGTTTCTCTCCCTCGCTCCCATTCGGTTCTTTGGCTTCGACCTCTTTGTTTCGACTTCTCGTCCCTCGGCTCCACGTCCGCCTACCGATATTATCAGTGTCCTCTCTTCCCCAAACGTCATGCTTTCTCTCACCACTTCGTTCAGCCCTATCTTCCTACTCAGTTTGCAATCTCTTCCCATGCACCACGCCCCCTCTCTCTATTCCTTCGTCACATCAAGTGTCCTCCCACTATCTCTCTCACACCCACACTTCGTGCCTCTCCACACGAAACTCATCCTGCCTCTCTCCCCACACTTGGTGCCTCTCCCTGCACTTCTCCTGCCTCTCTCCCCACACTCTCTCCACAGTCCTCTTGCCTCTCCCCACACTCCTGCCTCTTTCCACCACTCCTCCTGCCTCTCCCCGCACTCCTCCTGCCTCTCTCCCACACGCTTCGTGCCTCCCTCTCCACACTCCTCCTAACTCGGTCTCCAAACTCTTCGCGCATCTTCCCTCTCTCCCCGCATTCGTCTTGCCTTTCACTCCACATCCCTCCTGCCTCTCACTACACCCTTCCTGCTTCTCTTTCCATGCTGCTCCTGCCTCTCCTCCCGCACTCCTCCATCCTCTCTCTCCGCGCCCCGCTGCCTCCAACTCCACACTACTCATGCCTCTCTCTCCATGCTCCGCCGGCCTCTTTCCAAGCACTCCTCGCCCTTCTCGCTCCACCCTCCTCCTGTCTCTCACTTCACACGTCTAGCCATTCTCTGTCCCACGCATCTCCGGCTCACTCTCCCCGCACTTTTCCCCTATATCTTCGGGTTTCTATCGTCCACTCCTCCGACCGTCTACTCCTCTAACCGCCTCTCCCCCCCCCAGCCCCCCCCCCCCCCCCCCGCATTTCACCCGTCCTCACCATGAACCGCATATTTCTCGGGCCCTCCTTCTTCCCAACCTGCTGGAGCATCTCTGGAGAACATGGACCGTTGCCGTTTCAGGTCGAGACCGTTCTGTTCAACGTTTCATTGGGGATTCCTCCAGACAGTCACGGAAACGTTACCTATCCATGTTCCGAGATATACTGCTTGACCCTCGAGCAATATGTACCTTACTGAATTATTTAAAGATGCTGTCTGTCCCGCTGAAGTAATCCAGCCACTTTGTAACCACTCATGCTCCCAAGAGATACTATGTCACCGCTTTTATTCCGCCACTTTGTACCTATGCATCGTTTCCAGAGATGTTGCCTGACCCGCTTATTGGCTCCAGCGCTTTGTGTCCTTCTGTGCGTCAAGCAGCATCTGTAGTTCTTGGTTTCTCCACTATATTTTCTCCCAGGCCCTCGCCATCTTCTTTCGGCACTCTCCAACTCTTCCAACCCACACTGCACCAACCTTCTCTCTCCGAATTCTTCCCTTCTGCCTTCCTCATTCATACTCCAACCCACTAACTCCCGCTCCTCCAGCCCCTATCCCCCTCCTCCAGACCAATCACGCCCTTTCCTCCAGCCGCTATACCCCTCCTCCAGTCCTCTCTTTCCCCGCCTACATCTTTTCGCCCTCCAGACCTCTCTCAACCCCTCCTATAGTCTTCACTCTCTCCCATTCTACATCTTTCTGTTCCCTCCGCCAGCCCCCTCGCTCACAATCCTCCAGCGCTCATTACTCTCCCTGCAGCCCTCTCAGTCCCCCCTCCACAAATTTTCACTTTCCCTCATCCATACCTCTCCATCCCCTACACTAGCGCCTCCTCCTCATAACCCTCTCCCCCGTTTCCTCAGTCGCCAGTTTCCCCACCAGCCTTCTCTCCCATAAACACCTCAGCCGATCTCTCTCCCGAGTCCACCTTCACAGGAAACTCCAGTCCTTTAGCTCCCCTTGCCGCACCTCCATCATTCGCTTTCCCCTCTACTCCGACATTCGTACCCACTCCTCCAGCCCGTCCCCCCACTCCTTCGGCCCTCTCTCCGCCTACCCCGGCCCTCTCGTTCCCCAGTCCTTCGGTCCCATCCAACCCATCCCACCCCCATCTCCTCTGGCCGCCTCCACTCCACAATGCTACCGTCCTCTTTGACCTACTCTTGCGGCCCTTTCTGCCCCTCCAGCACTTTCTCCCCACTCCAGCAGCCCTATCACCCCTCTACTGACCCTTTCTCCTCGCAGTTGCCTGAACGTAAGGCAAATACACATCACAAATACACAACAGCCGTTCACACAAAGAGTGGTGGGTGTATGGAACATGCTGCCAGTGGAGGAAGTTGAGGCTGGAACTAGAACTATCACACATTTTAAGAAACATTTACAGAGGTACATGGAAAGTTCACCTTTGGAGGTATATTGACCTAACGCAGGCAGGTAGTTCTAATGTAGCTGAGCCATATTTGTCCATGTGTGAGCAAGTTGGTTCGAATGGCCTGTAGCCACACTGTATCACTCTATGAATCTATGACTGTGACATCTCTTACTCTCATTCCTCCACCCCTCTCTCCCCACTCATCTGTATATCCTGCACTCCTCTGAATCTGACCCCTCCCAACACTCTCCTGACCCTCTCTCCCATCTCCACTTCCAGCGCTCAAACAAAATCTCTCCCCGCTCCACCGCTCTCTCCCCCCACTCGTTACACACACTCTCCCCACGCTCGGCCGATCTCCCCATTCCCGGCGACCACCCTCCCCACTAATCTGTCCCTCTCTCCATACATCTCGTCCATGTTTCTCCCCACTGCTCTATTTCTTTCCCCCATTCACCGACCCAGTCTCTCACCCAAGCCTCTGGACCTCCGTCTTCTCACTCCTATTCCCCATCTGTCCCCACCCCCCCATTCCCTTTCCCCTCCCGCTCTCCGGGAAACATCGCTCCATAGTTGCCCTTCGCTCTCTATCCCCGTCAGATTACTTCCTTTTTCTTTTCCACATCCACTTCTTCCCCTGTTCCTTTCCTTTAAATCGGCACACACTCCTCCCATCTCTCCAGACTCCTTCCCCTTTCCCTCCCCAAACCCCTTCACCTCCCTCTGCCCACGCTCCTTCCCATTACTCTCCCGCACTCCCCCCCTTTCTCCCCCGACACGTCTCCTGCTCACTCTCGCCACCAACCTGCATTCTCTCTCCCCCCACTTCCCCCTCTCTCTCGCTGCCCACTACTCACCCTCTCTCACTACTGTCCAACTCTGACCCCCTGCCCACACTCTCTCCCCACACTCCTCCCATCCACATACACACATTCGTCCTTTCTCACCCTAATCTCCCCCATTCTCTCCCCACACTCCTTCTTTGAAATTACTTCCGTCTCTCTGCCACCTCCAACCCTTCCTCCCACTACTCCTCACGGTCAGCATACTTCTCCAAATCTTTATTCCCATTGCATATCTCATCCCACTTCCCCACTCTCCTACCACTGCACTCGCCCCACAATCCTTACAACATCCTAACACTTTTTTTCTCTCCGCACACCCTCTCCGCACAACTTCCCTGCTCTCTGCACCCCCTCCACGTTGATATACGCATATTCTTCCTCCGTTCTCTATCTCTCTCCACAAGTCCCTTCTCCCCACAGTCTCTTTTACCCTATCTCCTCCCCTATATCTCCCCGCATTCCTCCATTCCCTTCTCACCCCCTCACTCCTCCACTTTCCACCCCCGCCACCACTACTTATTTCCCAATTTTCCCAACCCCCTCCTGCTCTAGAATTGAATTGAATTTCCTTTATTGTCATTCAAACAAGTTTGAATGACATTTCGTTCCATGCAGTCATGACAGAAAAAAAGAACAAAACACAAAATGAAGACAATTTAACACAAACATTTATCACTGCGAATCTACAGGCACATTCTCACTGTGATGTAAGGGAAAACGTCTTATATCTTCCTTGCTTGTCTCCCGCTGCGTCGAACGATGGAGGTTCTCGATGTTGAAGGCCCCGCCGGGCGGTGGTAAATCCCACGGACGATTTTAAGCTCAGCGAACGGGTGATTCAAACTCGGCGCGGATGAAGCTACCGCCGCGGGAACTCACGAAAATCGGTCACCAACCGGGAGCTGGCAGCTCCCGATGTTACCGTACACAGGGCCCGCGGCCGAAGCCTCTGAAGTTCAGGTCGGGTCCCAGCCACAGCGCCACCACAGCCTCCGAAGTCAGCCAGTTCTGCGATGGTCAGTCCAGAATCTCAGCCACCGGAGCCCCAAGGCCAATTCCAGTTGGAGGCTGCCAGCTCCACAATATTACGCCTCAGCGCAGACGGAGGCGGGGATACGACAAGGGAAAGGTCGCATCCCGTTGAAGGAAGATAATAAAATACGTTTCCCCACCCTCCTCATATACACAACTCAAAATAGACTAAAACATACATCTGAAAAGACAAAAATATAATTAAAAAAGAAAGACTAGGAAGGACTGTAGGTGAGCCGGAGCTGCTTGGTCAGCGCCGCCACTTCCGGATAACATCCCCTCTCCTCCCACAATCCTCCGTCTCTCTCCCCACACTTCCCCTCTCTCTCCCCACGATGTTCTCCCCTCTCTGCCCAATTCTTCCCCATCTCTCTCCTCACCCTCCCCCCCCAAACTCTACGCACTCCAGCCCACTGACACCCCTCTAACCCCTCTACCCACACCCCGTTACCATTCCCTTACTTGTCTCTCGATAACATCACTGAATACTTTCCATTATCTCCCTCCCCAATGCTCCCTCTCTCCTCTTCTCTCCTTCTCTGCCTCCGTCATCTCTTCCACCTCTCGCATCAGCCTCTGGCAAATCGTGCTCGTTCCTCTCCTTCTCACCATCCTCTTCACCCCCGCTCACCTATGATACTCTTTTTCTCCCCTTCTCCCCATCTCTCCATACATTAATTTATATCTCCACAGTCCACCCCTCTCCCCCGTTTCCACCTGCCTCCTCACACTTCGCCCTCTCCCTCTCTCCCCATCTACGTGCATCTCTCTCTTCACAATCCCTCTTCTCTCCCCACTTTCCATCCAATCTCACACATTCGCACACACTCTCTCCACACCTCAACATCTCTCCCGCACTTATTCCCCATCTTTCTCCCCACACTACTCTCCACTCTCACTTCAACATTCCTCCCCTCTCTATCGAAACTCCACTCCATTGCTCTCCCCACTTTTACTTTCCGTCCCCCATTCCCTTTTCTCTCCTCACACTCATCACCCATTCTCTCCCTACATTTCCCCGCTCTCTCCCCACACTCCCTTGTCCCCCTCGCCCAACGCTCACCCTGCTCTCTCCTACCTCCTCTCCCCACGTTCCCCTCTTTCCCCATACCCACAAATCCAATATTCTTCCTGCTCTCCCGCAACATCACTCCATCTGTTCCCTTATCTCCCTCCCTATCCATCACACTGATACCACACTACCCTCGTCTTCCCCTGTAACCATGACACTTCCTAATTTCCCTCCCCGTCTCTCTCTTTCCCAGGTATCACCTCATCCCCCACCCCATCTCTGCCATCTCTCCTCTCACCTCTCGCTCTCCCCATTATTAACCTCCACTTCACCTTCCCTCCTCTGCCTCTCTCCCTTCCTCCTCTGCGTCCAGTCTATCCCTCTCCTCTTGGCATCCCACCGCTATCTCGCTGTCCCGACAGCCTTCAGCAATACTCCCAACATTCCACCCGCTCCCTCTCAACACTCCACCCCCAGGAGGGAGAACGGACAGTGGTCCCTGTTGAAAGGGCACACAAGACTAACCGGTCACAAGTGGGAGGATGTACATTAATTTTTGCGAAGGTGTTTGTAAACGGACCACGTTGAAGAGGCAGATCTGAACCACAGACGGAATGATTGGGCCCACGGTGGAGTTCATCCCAGACCTGCCTCCACCGCAGAGCCTGGTGAGACCATTGGTCCCAGGTTGAACTTCACCTCAGACCGGTCGCCACCGCGGAGGTAGATGTGACGATTGGTCCCAGGGTGGAGTTTATCCCAGACCGGTCCCCACCGCGGAGGTAGATGGGCCAATTCGTCCCAGGGTGAAATTTAACCCAGACGCGTCCCCGCGGCGGCGATGTGACCAGATTGATCCCAGGGTGGAGTTTACCCTGCACCTGTCTTTACTACGGAGAAGGGACGATTGGTTCCAGCGTGGAGTTGTAAAAAGGCCAGTCAACACTGCGGAGAGTGATCAGTCGCTTAATCCCAGGGTGGATTTTACCAAATGTCGGTCCCGACTGCGAAGGGAGGCGGGATCATTGGCCCTCGGGTGCAGTGAATGTCAAGAGCCAGACCGCGGAGAGGAGAAACTGCCGCCGCCTCTGTGATACGCTCACTGCGCGGATTTATTAATGAGCCGAAGCACTGAGGTGAATGGATATTTTGCCGTGCTCTTTATCTGTTCCCTGAACTTGGATTGGGTCGCTGAATAAATAAATGTGTTCGTGCAGCAGCTGAGATCACTCAGCAAAGCCCCGACGTTGCTAAAGATCGATTCAGAAGCATTCATATCATTTCCAGTTCCAGTGATCTGATAATAGACGAATTCTACAACGAACGTCAGCCACAGGAGGATGAAGTTGCCGGAAACGGCGAAGAGTAAAACCACAGACCTCCTCCTGCTCTTCATCTCCGGGTCACTGCGGTTCTCCACCTTGCTATCACCCCTCAGTCCCTTACGGACCCGACTGGCCAATATAATGTGTCGGACTGTCAGAGAGTTGAGCAGCAGGATTACAGCGAAAGGAAGGAGTGGCGTTAAAACCGTGTCGAGCCAGTCGAATGCCACCCACCCGGGGTCAGTGTAATAACTGTCCCTCATATCACAGGCCCACGGGACATTATCGATTATTCTCCAGGGTTCCCTTGTGAAATAGCGGGGAATGTTTTTCAGGCAGAGCAAAACCCCGGCTGTTGCTAGAACCGCGACCGCAGTTTTCCCGCTGCAATATGTTGTTTTCAGCTTCTGGCAACAAATGGCGACAAACCGATCAAAGGTGAAAGTGACGGTGGACCAGACAGAACAGTCTGCAGCCGCAAAGCGCAGTACAGCGCTAACACTACACACGGGGTAGATAGTCAGGAGGCTCCAATAAAAGTAATGATATCGGAGACGATACATAATAACCTCAGTGATAAGGGCCAGTAGATCGGCTGCTGCCATGGCCACCAAATAGCGGGTGGTGGATATGGAGAGGGCCCCATTTTCCCCGCGACAGAATCACAATCGCCACTAAATTCACTGCAGAAAAAGAAGGAAACGGCCACTGGACATTAATGAAAACGTTCTCCAGGGCTAAACAACGGCCCAACTTTCAGCTAAAGATCTGCTGGCTGCAAGTTTAATCATTTCAGACCCGGCCTCGCATCCCCGACCTATCTGCTTCAGCGGATAATTGATAAGGCGACGGGCGATGTAAGGGCGGAGAGGGAACATGATACAATATACGGAATAGTGCTTTTCATAATTAACATGGCTCACAGTCACTGATGGTGAAGGAGGTAATATTTAAATCTAAATGAGGTCGTTCTTCATCAAAAGCATTTACTACTCGAACAAAAGAATGGCTCGGTGCCAAGTTGAGGAAGGACATCCTTGTGATTGAGGCAGTGCGGCGTAGGTTCACGAGATCGATCCCTGCGATGGCGGGACTGTCTTGTGAGGAATATTGAAAAGACTCGGCTTGTATTCACTAGAGTTTAGTAGGATGAGGGGAAATCTCATAGAAACATATAACGTTATAAATTGCTGGACAAGGTAGATGCTGGAAAAATGTTCCCAATGTTGGGCAAGTCCAGAACCAGGGGCCACAGTCTTAGAATAAAGGGTAGGGCACTTAGGACTGAGGTGAGAAAAAAAATCCACTCGGAGAGTTGTGATTTAGTGGAATTCCCTGCCACAGAGGGCAGTGGAGGCCAAATCACCTGATGGATTTTAGACAGTTAGACAGAGCTCTAGGGGCGAGTGGAATCGATGGATGTGGGGAGAAGGCAGGCACGGGTTTTCATTGGGGACGATCAGCCATGATTGCAATGAATGGCGGTGAAGGTTCGAAGGGCTGAATTGCCTCCTCCTGCACGTATTTTCTTTGTTGCTATGTTTCTAAATCTGAATTACATGGTAAATAACATGCAGTAATAACATGTGCTTCTTTAAGCCATAAAAGAACATGATTGAAAAAAAAAATAGCTGACACTCAAAGATAAGTAATAATTTGGCATTGGGCGAGCTCCATTTGGACCCAGCTTTCCTATATTGTGAAAGGCTACATAATATTTCAGTCATGCCATATTAAGACTTGGTAGGAGTGTTTTACTGATAAAATAAATGTATAATTGTGCTAACTCGCATTTGTTCTGTGAGTGGGAGCCGAGATGCACTGAGCAATGTCTGTGCTCATTGCAATCGCGCCACTTCCGTCTGACGGATCAAATAAAGTTTTACCCTT
>CAUPSL010000900.1:0-57500 GCA_963514005.1 Raja brachyura
GTAGTAGAGTGCCCTAGAGGCTGCACCGATCTGAATTTCGAAGCATCGCAGGTGATCGTTACCGGACGTTTCAGGTCGAAAAACATGAGTGTCGGTGTACTGGTCATTTTGGACTTTAAGACATCGAAAGCAATCTGATGTTGCTGGAACCAGGACCATGCTGTGTCCCTTTTCGTTAGCTCCCGCAGTGTGGAGCTTAGTTCGTTAAGGTTCGGTAGGAACTTGCCGAGATAGTTTACCATGCCCAGAAAACGCTGCAGGCCTTTCACGTCTGTGGGGGCAGGCATTTCTGTGATGGCAGTAGCCTTCTTCGGATCGGGTTTGAGACAATTCGGAGCGAAGATGTGGCCGACGTAGGAAACATCTGGAACCCGGAACTTGCACTTGTCAGGATTAAGCTTGAGGTTGATCTTGCGTGCGCGATCCAAGATGAGCCTGAGATTGTGCCCGTGCTCCGTTGCACCTTTGCCATACACTAGGATATCGTTGACAATGATGGCACAAGGTAGGTCCTCGAATAACAGCTCCATTGTTCTTTGGAGGATTTAACTAGCAGAGTTGATTCTGAATGGCATTCTCAGAAACTTGTATCCGCCGAATGGGGTGCAAATGTGCTGAGGTTTAATGACTCCTTGTCCAGCGGTATCTGCCAGAACGATTTATTTGCATCGAGGACAGAAAATAAGGAGGCCGTTCCGACCTTTGCCGCAACATCCTCGACAGTCTTTATGGGATGGTGTGGGCGCTTCATGGCAGTGTTCACTCCTTTCTGGTTGATGCACAAACGGATTTCATTTTTTCCCTTGTTGACCGTGGCAATCAGGGTTGAGACCCAGTCGGTGGGGTCGCTGACTGCTTCAATTATGCCTGTGGAGGCCATGTTCTTCAGCGCAGAGTGGACCCTCTCAGTCATCGCAAATGACAATCGGGGTGGAGGTTGGATGACGGGTGTCACTTCGGGGACAATAATAATCCTTTAAGTCACGGGCAACTTGTGCAGGTTGTTGTCGAAAAGATCAGGGGATTCACTCAGCGGGTCCAGGGAAATTTGTAGCTTGCGGACCGTTTTGTCAAAGGTGATCAGCCCCCGTCCTGACAGGCCCGGTTGCCAAGCAGAGCAACTGAATTAAAGTTCAAGACATAGAAGGTCAAATTCCTCGTGGTTTGTTTCAGCACACATTTCAAGTTGGTTTTGCCCAGAGACACCAGAACCTCCCCTCCAAACGCATGCAGACTGGATTTGTCCTTGATCAGTGGCTCGTTAGTTCTTATCTTGTTGAAGAGGTTGATTGACATAGTATTTACTTTCGCTCCCGTGTCTAATTTCGCGCCAAAATGAACGTTGGTTACAGTTACTGTCACGGCCGGATCTTCATTCTTAGCAGCAGCAAGCTGTAATGTGTAAACAGTCGGGTTCTCTTGTGAGTTAATTGGAGTCTGTTCGTGGGCAGGTTCGACCTGGAATTGGGGAGTGAGATTGTTGCTGTCTCGTAGCAAGAAGTTGAGATTAGACCTGAAGCTGGGCGAATTCTTCCCACGGGCCCGACTTGCTGCCCGACATACAGAGGCAAAGTGATTTAACTTTTTACAGTAATTGCATGATTTACCAAAAGCGGGGTAAGCTGATTGGCTGATGTGTGAGTAGTTGCAATTCGGACATTTCTTCTGAGGATCGCCGAGAGCCGCCTGACTGGCTTGGGTCATAAATCGCCTGTTATCTGTGTTGGTTCGCTGCCTAGTGAAGCCCGCCGGATGAATGGTTTTGGTTTCATGCGAACTGTCTATAGGGTCAATGAATTCCGCTGTCCTGCATGCGTGTGCTGCTTCTTCCAGAGTCAAATCTGGCCGTCTCAGAAGCTCTGATCTGAGCTTTAGGTCAGTAATGCCATTCACTAAAATGTCCCTTGTTAACAGATCAGTCAGCTGATCGACCGGCATATTTTGGAATCGGCTGCGCTGGGCTAAATACATGAAGTCTGAGATACACGAGTCTACTCGTTCACCAGGGAGTTGACGACGAGAGAAAAACCGGTCACAGGTCTGGCTAAATTTACGCATCAGAACATTGGGGTCATCAGGAGATTCAGCTGCGGTTATTACCTGGTCGTTGGCATCGAGGACTGCCGGATCAAAGAGGCCAAAGTCGGGCAACGCCATTGTAGTTGGAGACTCCATTGTGAGAGGTACGGACAGGGGTTTTTTGCGGCAACAGACGGGATTCCAGGATGGTGTGCTGCCTTCCTGGTGCCAGGATCCAGGATGTCACGGACAGAGTGCAGACAATCCTCAAGGGCGAAGGTGAACAGCCAGAAGTGGTCGTGCATGTTTGCACAAATGATGTTGGAAAGAAGGGGATGAATATTTTGCAGCGGGACTTCAGAGAGCTCGGAAAAATGCTGAAAAGCAGGACTTCCAGGGTTGTTATCTCCGGTTTGCTTCCAGTTCCTCGTGCTGGCGAGAGCAGGAACAGGGAGATACGGGACCGGAATGTGTGGCTGAGGAACTGGTGCAGGGGGCAGGGCTTTAGAATCTTAGATCACTGGGATCTGTTTTGGAGTAAGGTGGAACTGTACAAAAGGGACGGATTGCATTTTAACAGGTGGGGGACCAGCATTCTGGCCGGCAGGTTTTTCACTGCTATACGGATGGTTTTAAACTGAATAAGGGGGATGGGGTGTCAAATGGGATAGTCGAGGATGGAGCTAAAGGGAAAGAGAGTAAAGGGATGGTTAATGACCCCAGAATTAACTGGAAAGAAAGCTCACAAAGGGATAGGAGAGTATGGCCAAGTGTAATAGGGATCGATGTGAAAGGGGCCACTTGTCAACATAATTGTATAAGGAGTAAGAGTGTTGTAAAAACAAGCCTGAAGGTTTTGTGTCTCAATGCGAGGAGCATTCGTAATAAGGTGGATGAGTTGAAGGTGCAGATAGCGATTAATGACTATGCTATAGTTGGGATCACGGAGACATGGCTCCAGCGTGACCAAGGCTGGGAGCTGAACATCCAGGGATATTCAATATTCAGGAGGGATAGACGAAAAGGAAAAGGAGGTGGGGTAGCGTTGCTGGTGAGAGAGGAGATTAATGCAATAGAAAGGAAGGACATTAGCGTGGAGGATGTGGAATCGATATGGGTAGAGCTGCGAAACTCTAAGGGGCAGAAAACGCTAGTGGGAGCTGTGTACAGGCCACCTAACAGTAGTATTGGAGTTGGGGATGGCATCAAACAGGAAATTAGAAATGCGTGCAACAAGGGTAACACGGTTATAATGGGTGACTTCAATCTGCATGTAGATTGGGTGAATCAAATTGACAGGGGTCTTGAGGAAGAGGATTTCTTGGAATGTATGCGGGATAGTTTTCTCAACCAACATGTGGAGGAACCAACGAGAGAGCAGGCTATTCTAGACTGGGTATTGAGTAATGAGGAAGGGTTAGTTAGCAGTCTTGTTGTGCGTGGCCCCTTGGGCAAGAGTGACCATAATATGGTTGAGTTCTTCATTAGGATGGAGAGTGACAAAATTAAGTCAGGAACAAGGGTTCTGAACTTGAACAAAGGTAAATTTGAAGGTATGAGATGTCAATTGGCCAAGATAGACTGGCAGGAGATTCTTGCAGTCAGTAAAAACTGACTGCAAAAGGTTTTATAGATATGTGAAGAGAAAGAGACTGGTTAAAACAAATGTTGGTCCCTTGCAGTCAGAAACAGGTGAATTGATCAATGACAATGGCAGACCAATTGAATAACTACTTTGGTTCTGTCTTCACTAAAGAGGACATAAATAATCTGCCGGAAATAGCAGTGGAACGGGGGTCAAATAAGATGGAGGAACTGAGTGAAATGCAGGAAGTGGTGTTGGGTAAATTGAACGGATTGAAGGCCGATAAATCCCCAGGGCCAGAGAGTCTGCATCCCAGAGTACTCAAGGAGGTAGCCACAGAAATAGTGGATGCATTAGTGATATTTTTTCAAAATTCCTTAGATTCTGGAGTAGTTCCTGAGGATTGGAGGGTAGCTAATGTAAACCCACTTTTTAAAAAAGGAGGGAGAGAGAAAGCGGGGGAATTACAGACCAGTTAGTCTAACATCGGTAGTGGGGAAACTGCTAGAATCAGTTATTAAAGATGGGATAGCAGCGCATTTGGAAAGTGGTGAAATCATTGGACAAAGTCAGCATGGATTTACGAAAGGTAAATCATGTCTGACAAATCTGATAGAATTTTTCGAGGATGTAACTAGTAGAGTGGATAAGGGAGAACCAGTGGATGTGTTATATCTAGACTTTCAGAAGGCTTTCGACAAGGCCCCGCATAAGAGATTAGCATACAAACTTAAAGCACACGGTATTGGGGGTTCAGTATTGATGTGGATAGAGAACTGGCCAGCAGACAGGAGGCAAAGGGTAGGAGTAAACGGGTCCTTTTCAGAATGGCAGGCAGTGACTAGTGGGGTGCCGCAAGGCTCAGAGCTGGGAGCCCAGCTAGTTACAATATATATTAATGATTTGGACGAGGGAATTCAATGCAACATCTCCAAATTTGCAGATGACACCAAGCTGGGGGGTATAGTTAGGTGTGAGGAGGATTCATGGAGGCTGCAGCGTGTTTTGGATAGGTTGAGTGAATGGGCAGATGCATGGCAGATGCAGTATAATGTGAATACATGTGAGGTTATCCACTTTGGTGGCAAAAGCATGAGGGTAGACTATTATCTGAATGGTGGCAGATTAGGAAAAGGGGAGATGCAACGAGACCTGGGTGTCATGGTACACCAGTCATTGAAAGCAGGCATGCAGGTGCAACAGGCAGTGAAGAAAGCAAATGGTATGTTAGCATTCATAGCGAAAGGATTTGAGTATAGGAGCAGGGAGGTTCTACTGCAGTTGTACAGGGTTTTGGTGAGGCCACACCTGGAGTATTGCGTACATTTTTGGTCTCCAAATCTGAGGAAAGACATCCTTGCCCTAGAGGGGGTACAGAGTGATCAGACTGATCCCTGGGATGTCAGGACTTTCATGTGAGGAAAGATTGGATAGACTCGGCTTGTACTCGCTGGAATTTAGAAGATTGAGGGGGTATCTTATAGAAACTTACAACATTCTTAAGGAGTTGGACAAGCTAGATGCTGGAAGATTGTTCCCGATGTTGGGGAAGTCCAGAACAAGGGGTCACATTCTAAGGATAAGGGGGAATTCCTTTAGGACCGAGATGAGGAAAACATTCTTTACACAGAGGGTGGTGCGTGTCTGGAATTCTCTGCCACAGAAGGTAGTTGAGGCCAGTTCACTGGCTATATTTAAAAGGGTGTTAGATGTGGCACTTGTGGCTAAAGGGATCAGGGGGTATGGAGCGAAGGCAGGTACGGGATACTGAGTTGGATGATCAGCCATGATCACATTGAATGGCGGTGCAGGCTCGAAGGGCCGAATGGCCTACTCCTCCACCTATTTTTCTATGTTTCTATGAATGTTCTGGATCGCCGAAGGGCATCTGGGCCCGCTAGGTGGAGTAGGAGAGAGGCCTTGACAGCATGAGGTTCATTTCGGTGTGCAATGTTCATATAGTGTCGGTAATCAATTTCAAACATGGCCCAGCGTTCGCTGATATCCGCATCAAAGGCGAGAGGGTCAGGCTTTCGACAGGGCCATCATAAAGCAGAGTAAAAACTCACAAAAAGGTAAAACAAAAAAAGGTTATACAGAAGGAGTGGATCCCGCTTCTGACACCATGTAAATGACTTCCAGACTCAGTACATGATTCAAACACATCTTTAATCAGCACTAAAACTTAACAGCATGAAGGATGGTTAGTTATCAACACATCCTGGCTGCTCAAACTTTCGGTGCTGAGACATAGTATTAGTATAAGTATGACAGTGGGGTGGAGTTAGAGATGCTGACTGGTGTGTGATTGATTGACATGCAACATCAATCTACACATCTGGAACACAGTTCTCCTGGGTTGCTGCAGGCATTAAACTACCACCCTGTTGAGCCCCGTCAGTCCCACAGCACTGAGGCACACAGCCATGCCTATCGAAGCTAGTCCCACATGCCCGCGTCAGGCCCCTCACCCTCTCTGCGTTTCCGACCCATGCCTTTGAAAAGGAGATGAGGAGGAATGTCTTTAGCCGGAGGGTGGTGAATCTGGAATATATTCCACAGGGGGCGGTGGGGGGCAAGCCACGGGGTATTGTTAAGATTTTCGAGATACTGTGCGGAAACAGGCCCTTGGGCCCAACGAGTCATCGCCGACCAATGATCACCCTGTAAACTAGCTCCATCCTACACACATTAGGGACAATTTTACAGAAGCCAATGGACCTACAAACCAGCAGGTCTTTGAAATGCGGAAGGCAACCGGAGCACCCGGAGAAAACCTACGCAGGTCACGGGGAGAACATGCAAACTCCGTACAGACAGCTCCCGTATTCAGAGGAACCCGGGTCTCTGGCGCTGTGAGGCAGCAACTCTACCGCTGCACCACTGTGTATTTTTGCAATCTATCATTTCGTTTATTACTCACACCAGCAGAGTTGTGCACAAATGGTTCACATTAATAATGTCAATCTGAGGGACAACATTTCTACACAGGGTGGTGGGTGTATGGAATGAGCGGCCGGAGGAGGTAGTTGAGGCATGGACTTTCACAACGTTTAAGAGACACTTGGATAGGACAGGTTTGGAGGGATATGAGCCAAACGCGGGCAGGTGGGACTAGTGTAGATGGGGCATGTTGGTCGGGGAGGGACAAGTGTAGTTGGGGCATGTTATTCGGAGTTGGGCTAATGTAGATAGCCCATATTGGTCAGGGTTGGACTAGTGTACATGGGGCATGTTGGTCGGCGTGGGACTAGTGTAGATGGGGCATGTTGGTCGGGATGGGACTAGCGCAGATGGGGCATATTGGTCGGGATGGGACTAGGTTAGATGCGGCATATTAGGCCGGATGAGCAAGTTGTGCCGAGGGAAGCGTCTGTTTCGATGCTGGGTGAGTAGTGTCGATGGGGCATGTTGGTCGGGGTGGGACTAGTACAGCTGGGGCATGTTGGTCGGGGTGGGACCAGTGTAGATGGGTCACGTTGGTCGGGTTGGGACCAGTGTAGATGGGGCATGTTGGTCGGGGAGGGACTAGTGTAGATGGGGCATGTTGGTCGGGGTTGGACTAGTGTAGATGGGGCATGTTGTTCGGGGTGGGACTAGTGTAGATGGGGCATGTTGGTCGGGGTGGGACTAGTGTAGATGGGGCATGTTGGTCGGGTTGGGACTAGTGTAAATGGGGCATGTTGGTCGAGGTGGGAAGAGTGTAGATGGGCCATGTTGGTTGGGTTGGGACTAGTGTACATGGGGCGTGTTGGTTGGGGTGGGACTAGTGAAGATGGGGCAGGTTGGGTGGTGTGGGATTAGCTTTAATGGGGCATGTTGGTTTGGGTGGGACTAATTTAGATGGCGCATGTTGGTTGGGGTGGGAAGGTGTGACTAGTGTAGATGGGGCATGTTGCTCGGGATGGGACTAGTGTAGACGGGGCATGTTGGTCGGTATGGGACTAGTGTAGATGGGGCAAGTTGGTCGGGGTGGGACTAGTGTAGATGAGACATGTTGGTTGGGTGGTACTAGACTAGATTAGGGCAGGCTTGTCCGATGGAAGGACCTGTTTCCATGCTGGGCTGTTTCCATGCCTGTTTCGATGCTTAGACTATGAACTTCCAAGAGTAACATTCTCCTTTCTCTGGATCATTCATTGTTAATAAAGAAAGTTTAAGTTTCCTGTTTAAATGTCCACAGTAAAGTATAGTCAGAAGTGAGCCCACTTGCTTCAGCCACGATGAATTAATAAATCATCACTGTTCACTCAGACGTTAGAATTGGTCAGAACATTCCCCCCACCGTGACCCTTGACACCAACGTCCCTCGGGGTCATGACCTTGCCACCCATCTCAGGCCAATGGGATCCAGACGTCCGTCCACTGCTCAGAACACTATTTCAGCCACATGAGCAGCAAAGATGAGATAGAATATGGGAAGGGAATTGAGAACCTTCGGTCCTGAAGGGCCGAATGGCCTACTCCTGCACCTATTGCCAGGATAACAATCCATCCCTCAACATCAGCAAGACAAAAGAGTTAGCGTTTACAAGAACCGTCCCAGGAACGAGTGGGTTAACGTACGATGAGCGTTTGTCGGCGCTGAGCCTGTACTTGCTGGACTTTAGAAGATTGGGGGAGGGGCACTGAAACTTCAACGAAGAATGAAAGGCCCGGATAGAGTGGATGTGGGGAGGATGTTTCCACTAGTGGGAGAGTCTAAGACCAGAAGGCACAGCCTCTGAATTAAATGACGTTCCTTTTGGAAGGAGATGAGGAGAAATCTCTTTTACCAGAGGGTGGTGAATCTGAGGGATTCATTGCCACAGACGGCGGTGGAGTCCACAAGTTATTGGATATATTTGAGACAGAGATAGATAGATTGTTGATTCGTGCGGGTGTCAGGGGTTAATGGGAGAAGGCAGGAGAATGGGGTTAGGAGGGAGGGATAGATCGACCATGATTGAATGGTGGGGTAGGCTCGATGGGCCGAATGGCCTATTTCTGATTCTGTGTGTTATGGTTGTCTCTGACTTACGGAAATGAAAGCAGACACTTTGTGTAAAAAGCAACAAGTCGGAGGGCAATTATTGTCCTGCAGACAACTACTGCCCCAGGTGGATGTCATGATGTGTGCAACAAACATTGATTGGCCAGTGGTGGGCGAAGGGTTAATGGGGTAATTGGCTTGATTGAAGCTGGTTAGAAAATTGTCAGCTGCTGTGTGTAATAGGGGGAGTTGTTGGAGTGTCTAAGTGCAGTTGTGCTGGGCTGTGGATGGGAGCAGTGGTCCTGGGCTGCGGATGGGAGCGGTGGTCCTGGGCTGTGGATGGGAGCAGTGGTCCTGGGCTGTGGATGGGAGCGGTGGTCCTGGGCTGTGGATGGGAGTAGTGGTCCTGGCCTGTGGATGGGAGCGGTGGTCCTGGGCTGTGGATGGGAGCAGTGGTCCTGGGCTACGGATGGGAGCAGTGCTCCTGGGCTGCGGATGGGAGCAGTGGGCCTGGGCTGTGGATGGGAGCAGTTGCCCTGGGCTGTGGATGGGAGCAGTGGTCCAGGGCTGCGGATGGGAGCAGTGGTCCTGGGCTGTGGATGGGAGCGGTGGTCCTGGGCTGCGGATGGGAGCGGTGGTCCTGGGCTGTGGATGGGAGCGGTGGTCCTGGGCTGCGGATGGGAGCGGTGGTCCTGGGCTGTGGATGGGAGCAGTGGTCCTGGGCTGTGGATGGGAGCAGTGGTCCTGGGCTGTGGATGGGAGCAGTGGTCCTGGGCTGTGGGTGGGAGCAGTGGTCCTGGGCTGTGGATGGGAGCAGAGGTCCTGGGCTGTGGATGGGAGCAGTGCTCGGCGGAGGGACCGGGTGTCTGTCGTTGTGTCCAAGGTTTTTAGTTTTATTTGTTTCTGGTGAAATTGGAATTGTGCTGTTTCTCAGAACTAAATGGATGTTTCCACTAATGGGAGAGTCTAGGACCAGAGGGCACAGTGTCAGAATAAAAGGATGTACCTTTACTAAAGTGATGATTCCCTAATCTTATCACAACTGACATTAAATCAGGGTGATGTTGAAACAAGAAACTGCAGATGTGGGTTTAAACCAAACATTGAAACGTTGCTGGAGTAACTCAGTGGGCAGGGAGCATCTCTGGAGAAACACGAGACTTGGAACGAAACGGTTCTTACCCAAAATGTCACATCCTTTTCCTCCAGCGACGTTGCCTGATCCGCTGGATTACTCAAGCGCTTTGTCTATCTGCAATAAAATGTAGATCAGTGATAACTGTTAATGATTGAAGCACAATACGGAACAAGGAGCTGGAACAGATGCAGGGATAGTGTAGAGTATTGGGTTGAAGGGAGCCGAGGGGCATTCTTACTCTGAGCCCAGTGACCTGGAAAAATAGGTCTGCTGTGGATTGGAGTAAGAATGTGTAAAAATTCCCCAAAGAGCTGATCCAATCTGACGAGACGAGATTTCTGAGGATATAGCCAAGAACTGTTGTTGTTGCCAAGTCAGATCAGATGGGCCTGCAGTGCAGCAGGTTTCCACACGGTGGGAGTGTTGACCACAAACTGGATGGGCCTACAGTGCGGTGGATCACCGTTGAGTGTTGAGCACAAATTGGAGCGACCTGTTATATGAATTTTCTGCACATTGGGAGCGCTGTCTACAAATTGGATATAATTGTGCTCTTTACTGCAGAATGGTTCTTTATTGATCTGTGACCCGTTTCCTTTCCCTCTACTGCACACATTGCGCAGATGCCAAAGTTTGTAAAAGCCCTGAAATCAGGGAAGATTTGCGATGAAAATCAAGGAACTGCAGATGCTGGATTACAAAAAAGTAGACAGTGCTGGAGTAACGCATGGGTCAGGCAGCATCTGTGGAGAACATGGATAGGTGATGTTTCACACAGTGCTGGAGTAACTCAGATGGTCACGCAGCATCTGTGGAGAACGTGGATAGGTGACGTTTCACAGAGTGCTGGAGTAACTCAACGGGTCAGGCAGGATGCCTATAGTAAAGAGTACAGGTTTGGTGGGCAATTCATTCAGGGAGTTCACTGTTTGTGTGCAAGGTGTGATGCCCATAGTAAGAGTTACAGCATTGGACAACTCAGTCAGGGAGATCAGTGTTTGTGCGAAGGTTGTCTTTGATATAGCTGGCATGTTGCTGTGCCAGTTTGATTATGAAAATAGTCAATGTATTCTTCTACCCCGTAGGATTCACTACTGCAGACACATTTGAATTTCACTGTACCTTAATTGGTACATGTGACGATGAACTGACATTGAAACATTGGGCCTAGAGTTATTTTTCCAGGTCCTCTTCATCCAGTGTTTGATATTTTGAGGTTACACTGGACTCGCTGAATGTCCCTATCCAGCTATCTAGCAAATTACACAATTAATCCAAAAAAGACCCGTATACGTGAGATGTCCTTGATGCTTTACTGTATTCAACTGTGAAACTGTAACATACAAGCAGAAAAGGAAACGGCATATTTAGTGACGTTATACACTTGGTATAGGAACATAGACAATGATGCCACCACCAAATACACTGCTGCTATTTGAGAAACCAACCAGGGTACATGAAACTTTCTTAACCTTGTTAATAATAGCAATCCTGTTAAATAACGTTTATAACATATAAAGATGCTGTTAACAAAAGGACCTACTCACAGACATTGCATCTAATAAATTCGGCGGGGTAGGATGGCGATAGATTACACACTGAAAATTATACCGTGTACACCATGAGGTACCCTCTGGGCCGGACTTCCTGGTTTATGATAAATTCCTGTGTAACAGGAAAGGTAACTTAAGGCTGTAGGAACCTAAATATCCAGCAGGTGGTATTAATGCATGTAAACAGAATGTGGTCGAGCACACTCCCCGCCTGGGGTCTCCCAGGCCCCACGCAAATCTCCCATTTAACCCCAAGAGTCCTCGGGAGATAGGAGGAGAACCACTTCGGTGATTGGGTGGACGTTGAGCTTCTGGCCTCCACCCTCGAAGATTCTGACTTCCACTCTCCGAACCTTCCCATCCTGACTTGGAAAAGTCTTTGAGATGATTGCCATGGGCCACTCATTTCTTTATGGATTCAGCACAGTAAGGCCCTGTGTCATGTCAGTTGCAAGAGGACAGATCTCCCTATCTAGATCTGGCTCCGCGACCTCAAAGGTCTCGAGCTAAAGCATTGCAGGTACATGGTCTCTTGTGAAATGCTGGTCCTGACAGCCAGGTGGTAGGGCAATGTAGAGCTTCTGGGAAGGACCGTGATCCGGGGTCAGCTGGGATGCCACCCGTGGGAACAAACCGCCACTGATGAGATGACGAAAGCTGAAGGATGCATTGGACACGGTGGTGGACGTATGTGCCTTGACCGGTTACAGATGTACCCCAGCACTACTTTGCTGTCCGTGTGGTAGATAATGTCGTCAAATAACAAGTTAATCTCCTTCGCAATCATCTCTGCGAATTCGACAGCCATGACCGCTGCACACAATTCCAGTCTTGGAATAGTGAGCTCTGGCTGGGTTGCCAACATTGCTTTGCCAAAGATGTAGCCCACCTCCATTACTCCATCTTCGGTGGTGACCCTCAGGTAGGCAACTGCGGCAATGACCTTGACAGATGCATCTGAGAACAGACAACGCTCCTTTTGTAGCATGCTCAACTTTGAGAATGTGGTGCCCGGGCGTTAAATCTGTAGCATCTGTAGATCCTGGAGCGTGTCCCTCAACTTGTGGTTGTTTTACCAAAGTCCGCCGGAGAGAGGTGAGTCTGTTGTTAGCGTAGTCTCGATTATTGTGCAAACGCTGCCTGGGTGACTGAAACGGCAGAGGTGCGACCCAGCTATTTGAGTTATCTCGGTAACATTGGTCATCCATAATCTGGAGAAACCTCAGGTCATCAAATGATGGTGCTGGGACGTTATCACTGGCAGTACAGCGGAAGCCTGACTGCCCCAGGATATTTCCACATGTGGTCTCCTGTAGACCGGCCATGGACATCAACTCTGGATCATCCTCACAAAGAGGTGAGTAAGTGAACTTCTCCTTCACTGTAACATGGCTCGTGCATGGTGTGAGGTAAGTAGATCGACCGTTTCCTAGAATGTAGGTCTTGTAGGTGTCCACTTGGGTAGGTCTATGCGCTCCATCAAGCCCTACATCAGTGACAACTACCCGTCCTAGATCCAGCTTCTGGGCGAATGGGGCATTGTTGGGACCGTTAATTAGTTTCCTCACTTTATGCACTTGCAGAATATCTCTCCCCAATAGGAGCATTATTTTGGCGTTTTGGTCCACTGGAGGAATCGCGTTGGCAATGCATCTGAGATGGCTGTGGCGACGCGCAGCATTGGGAGTGGGGATCTCGGCACGGTTTTTGGGCACTTGCTTGCATTCTAGGAGTGGAGGAAGAGGGAGCAATGTCTTCTCATCTGCATGCTCAAACCATGTAACTGCAGGCTCTTCTACCTGCAGTCTGCTTGAGCCTGGCACGTGTCCGCAGTGCATATGGCTTAAGATTTCCTTTAATCTCAAAGATATTGAAAAACTCAGATGTTGCGAAAGAGCGGTTGCTCTGTTCATCTAAGAGGGCGAACATCCTGCGTGCCTTTTGGTGACGTCCTTCTGAATAGACTGAGATGATACATATCTTAGCACATGTACTTGTGCTGACCCCATCGCCTCTTCCTCCCCGCCATGCTGTGATGCGGGGGGAGATGGCTTGGACTTCCAAGAGGCTGGGCCTGGATGTAGAGCAGAGAGGTGTCTGTCAATACATTTCATTTCTGCTGTACAGTTCTTGGCGAAATTACCTGTGGAGGAAGGAGCAGCAGCGGAATCATATGAAATGTTCCTTGAGGAAGTGTTTGCGTTCTTCCAGGCTCTTTTCTCTAAAGGCTCTGCACTTCTTTAATGGATGAACCTTAACATGAATGTCACACAGCTTGGATGGGTCACTGGATTTCTGTGTCTCAGGGGTTGTTGGAGATGCTTGTGTCCTGTGGACGGGGACGAGGGTTTACCATGTCTCTCTATGTTTTCCCTCCGGCCGATTGCTGGATGAGAGAAGCAAAGATTGAAGCTGGGATCCGTTCTGTGTTTTGCCTCTGTGCGGATAAAGTCGGTAAACACGCCAAATGGGGGTAAAGGGATGCGGCGGCGGCGTTTGTAATTGGATCCAACGTCGGCCCACTTTTCCTGGATGTTATGAGGAAGCTTCTCAACAATCGGTGCAACTCCCCTGGAGGTGTCGAGGTAAGACAAACTACGGAAGATACCCACCGAACCTTGCAGCTTGGATTTGTGACAGAAGGTCCCCGAGCTCACGTAGCTTGTATGGCTCTTTGATGGTAATCCTGGGAAAGTTCTCAAGATTGGTAAAGATGGCATGCTTAATAGACTCAGGTAAACCATAGGTTTCTTCGAGCCTCTGCCAAACTACGATCAAATCTGCTGATGGATTCCTCATGGTGACAACCTAAATTTTACTTCGGAGTCACGTGAGTGACTACGTGAAGACCCCGCCAGCACGCATGCGCGACATATCGTCGAACGCGTTGCGGAAGCGACAGTCGGGAGGAGCGTCGCTCCTCCAGCGTAAGTTTAAAAACTTACGGAAGGTAAGTCTCACCTGTAGTGGTGAGCGTGGCGACTCGGTGTTTTTTGCATACAGGAGAAACCCATCATGGAGTCGCGGAAATCAAGGAGAGCAGCGGCAAAATCCGCTGCTGTGGGAAGTAGCCAGCAGCGTGCCGCTACTCCAGACCTGCAGGTGTTACCGGCAGCTCCCGACTTTTCGCCAATGAGGGCCGTAGGTACGCCGCGGTCGGGCGGCAAAACCACCCGGAAGTCGGACGGGGCCGTTGACTCAGCTGGGTCCGGACCCGAAGACTGATAGCGACGGCGGGCGTCTCTCCCGCATGGAGCGGATGATGGAGCAGTTGCTCCAGGGTGACCTAATTTTGCAGGGGCAGAGTCACAGTGGGCCTCTTCGCAGGCCCACGGCAGAATCCTATCATGGACTGCCAAATGTCTCACCCTCTTCGCAGGGGGTCAAAACTGGGCTGACCCTGAAGAGGGGGACTTGGCTGAACAACCAGCAGTGTTGGGGGTGCAAGAAGAGTTACTGGACATGGTGAACAAACATGCCGTTCCTACTCAGAAAGGACTGCCTATTCACCAGAAGCTGGCAGCCAGCATCAACTATATGGCTACTAACCAGCTTCAGGAGCAAGCCATTAGCGCAACGGCTGAGTATCTCGCTCCTGAAAATTGTAACTCTCTTAATGTTCCTGCGGTGAATAACCCTATATGGGGGAACATGAGCCCTACAATCAGAGGGCAGGAGATCAAGCTTCAGAGGATTCTGAAACTATTGGCCGCCGGGATTACAGCAGTGGCTAGGACTGCTGTAGGGCTGGAGTTACCAGAAGAATTGCAAGATGCTCTGGCTTTGCTGTGCAATACACAGTTTGAAATAAACAGCTATCGGAAGAGCACTATAAAACCTGCACTTAATCCCAAATTCGCGGGATTATGCAGGACAGGTAACTTGCAACCACCTAACCTGCTGTTTGGGGATAACCTTCCAAAACAGGTGAAAGACCTGGATGAGTAGGCCAAGGCTATAGGCCTGATTAAGGTACCCAGTACCTCCAAATCCCATTACCAGCAGCGGCAGCACCCCTACACACCCACCGGACAGCGATACTATAACAGACCATCCGGTGGTGAAAGCTCGAAGACCGGCCCACCTGCACAACGATCTTTTTAGGCCATGGCCCAGCCCGGCCTTCTTGGAAAATGCGCCATCCCCACGACACAGCAACACAGCAACAAAAGAAACACGGGCAGAAACCGCGACACCGGCAGTAACCATGGAGGTAGGTGGGTCTGGTTCCCTCAGGAACATTGCATGTCTAAATTCATCTAATGTGGGGGGACGGTTGCACTTGTTTCATGATGTATGGCGCACCTTTACCTCTGATCCTTACATACTCGGAAGTATTCAGGGTTACAAAATTGAGTTTATACACGAACTCCCTACCCCAGTTCAGCATTCGCCTAGCCGGAAGTTTATACTTTCACAAAAAGAAAGGACGGCATGCCATGCTGAACTATTAAGATTAATCAATAAAGGGGTAATTGAGAAGACTATCAGAGAATCTCAAGAGTTCGTATCGAATATATTTACTAAAAATAAAAAAGACGGCGGGTGCCGCATCATTATAGATCTGACCGAACTAAATACTTCCGTTCAGTATGCTCATTTTAAAATGGACACGTTTGTCACGGCTAAATAGCTAATATCTGAAAGGTACTACATGGCTTGCATTGACCTTAAGGATGCATACTATTCAGTACCTATACACAAGGATCATAGGAAATACCTGAAATTTATCTGGATGGGACAATTATGGCAGTACAAAGCCTTACCCAATGGGTTATCATCAGCACCCAGACTGTTTACTAAAATATTGAAACCAGCTTTAGCCTATTTAAGGAAACAAAACCATATTGTCATGGCCTACCTTGATGATATCCTCATTGTCGGGGAGAATTTGGAGATGACTACATTGGCAGTTCTAGCCACAAAACATCTTTTTCAAAAGCTGGGATTTAGCATACATCCAGATAAATCGAAAATGGAACCCTCCACTACCATGGATTATTTAGGGTTCACTATTAATTCTGAGCTAATGTCTATCACCTTACCAAGTACCAAGGTGGTGGACTTGATAGAAGCATATAGAAGCCTCACTGGCATCAGGGATCCATCCATACGGCAAGTAGCCAGAGTGATTGGGAAAATAGTGGCTGCATTTCCTGCAGCACAATTTGGGCCACTCCATTATCAAAACCTTCAAAGAGCAAAATTATAGCTCTCAAAAATCATGCAGGCCATTTTGACAGTCCTATGAAATTATCAGAGAAGGCAAAATCCGAGTTAAATTGGTGGATAGAGAATGCACAGCTTTGTTCTAACCCCATCACTATCATGAATCCCTCGGTTATTTTACAAACTGATGCCAGTGCTAAAGGTTGGGGAGCAACTAATACCACCACAAGCTGTGGAGGTAGATGGAGTGCACAAGAGCTAACCCTATTCAAGTCATTAGGGATTAATTATTCAGAAATGCTGGGAGCATTTCATGGACTTAGGGCATTCTGCTCAGATATGCACCAGTTGCATGTCAGGTTACAAATTGACAACACCACAGTGGCGGCCTATATTAATCATATGGGTGGAATAAAGTCGATATCATGTGACGAATTGGCTAATAATATCTGGCACTGGTGTCTGCAAAGGGGAATTTGAATCTCAGCCACTTACCTTCCAGGTAAGCTAAACACAGTGGCTGACACCAGATCACCTAAATTCAACGACAACATAGAATGGATGTTGGATCGGAAAGTGTTTGCGGATATTATAGAACGTTATGGGACACCAGATATCGACCTTTTTGCATCCAGACTTAATCACCAACTTCCAACATATGTTGCTTGGGAACCAGACCCAGGGGCAGTAGCGATGGACGCTTTCTCGCTACATTGGTGGGATTTGTTCTGCTATGCATTTCCCCCCTTCTGCCTCATCAGTCGGGTTGCAAAAAATAAGACAAGACTCCGCAACGGGTATTTTGGTTGTTCCCGACTGGCCTACCCAACCATTGTTCCCAGCAGTGCAGAAGATGGCCACACAACCCGTCAACAGACGACCTAGTTTATTAGTACATCCCGTTACAGGGGATAGCCATCCATGTCATGACCGCATGGACCTGTTAATTTGCAGATTCTGAAACGGCCACTTCTGGGATACGGACTCACCGACAGAACAATAAATGCCATCTCAGCGTCGTGCAGGGAGTCCACCCGAAGACAGTACCTGCCGTATGTCAGGAAGTGGGAAGTGTTCTGTGCCACGACGAACACTACCTATGAAACAGCCACCATCACGGAAGTACTGGAGTTCCTGGCTACCCTTCACTACGATGAAGGATTAAGCTACAGTGCCATCAATTGTGCAAGGAGTGCTCTATCGAACTATCTGGGCAAAGGGAGTGATCATCTGGCAATTGGATCACACCCATTAGTGTCTAAACTAATGAGGGGAATATTTAACTCCAATCCCCCAAGGCCCAGATACAACCATACGTGGGACATCAGCATAGTCTTGACTATGCTACGAAGATGGACACCCAATACGGGGCTCACCTTGGACAAGCTCACCTACAAGATGGTAATGATTATGGCACTTGTTACAGCACAACGGGTCCAGTCCCTACACAAGTTAAGTATGGACGCCATGACTATCACTAATGGCAAAATAACTTGTCTTATACAGGGATTGTTAAAACAGACCGACCCGGTTCATCTGGACAAACATTAGAATTTCAAGCTTATCCTGCAGATACTCGACTCGGCATCGTTACACTGATATTGCAATATATCAAAGTCACAAATACTCTAAGGGGCACGGAGAAAGCTTTGCTTATAAGTCATAAACGGCCTCATCACAAAGTCACGGTGCAAACCATATCAAGATGGTTAAGGGTGGTGTTAAATGCAGCGGGAGTGGACACTAATGTCTTCAAATCTCACTCCACCAGGGCTGCATCTACTTCGGCGGCTAGGATGATGGAAGTACCCATGAACCATATCCTGGCCACAACGGGCTGGAGCAATGAGAAGACTTTCCAACGCTTCTATAATAAACCCGTGGCCTCTCCTGACACTTTTGCAGGAACAATTTTGAGTTCTGCTAAAGAATTACCCAATGCGGGATATATTATTGTTTTGGTATGAATAAATATCTATTTTGTTTTTCAGCACAGTGTTATGTCTGAAATACGTTCATCCTCTTATCCCAGCATGGCAGTGTGTGTGCATGGACTCGTTCCAGGGCATGAAATCACAGGGCTTTGAAATCTTCACGTAGTCACTCACGTGACTCCGAAGTAAAATAGTAATATTAAATGAGAACTTAACAGTTTGAAGTTTGATCTTTATTTTATGAGGAGTTACGATGAGGGATTACGTGCCCTCCGCTCCCAAAACCCTCTATTATAATGGCCTACTCCTGCACCTTTTTTCTATTCTATATTTTCTATAAAGTTCAACTGGTATGAAAGTTCTCTCTTATCTTACTATATTAGTCTACGTTGCTATCTGTGATTTCACACCACTGCTTTGAAGAATGTCGCTCATACGTGCTGGCGGGGTTTTCACGTAATCCCTCATCGTAACTCCTCATAAAATAAAGATCAAACTTCAATCTGGTAAGTTCTCATTTAATCTTACTATTCTTGTATCCTGCTGCGAGGATTATTTTCCAAGCCATTTTATCATAGAAACATAGAAACATAGAAAAATAGGTGCAGAAGTAGGCCATTCGGCCCTTAGGGCCTGCACCGCCATTCAATGTGATCATGACTGATCATCCAACTCAGTATCCCGTACCTGCCTTCTCTCCATACCCCCTGATCCCTTTAGCCACAAGTGCCACATCTAACGCCCTCTTACATATAGCCAATGAACTGGCCTCAACTACCGTCTGTGGCAGAGAGTTCCAGAGACCCATCACTCTTGTTTTCCTCACCTCGGTCCTAAAGGAATTCCCCCTTATCCTTAGACTGTGACCCCTTGTTCTGGACTCCCACAACATCGGGAACAATCTTCCAGCATCTAGCTTGTCCAACCCCTTAAGAATTTTGTAAGTTTCTATTAGATCCCCCCTCAATCTTCTAAATTCCAGCTAGTACAAGCCGAGTCTATCCAATCTTTCCTCATATGAAAGTCCTGACATTCCAGGAATCAGTCTGGTGAATCTTCTCTGTACCCCCTCTATGGCAAGGATGTATTTCCTCAGATTTAGAGACCAAAGCTGTACGCAATACTCCAGGTGTGGCCTCACCAAAACCCTGTACAACTGCAGTAGAACCTCCCTGCTCCTATACTCAAATCCTTTCGCTATGAATGCTAACATACCATTTGCTTTCTTCACTGCCTGCTGCACCTGCATGCCTAATTTCAATGACTGGTGTACCATGACACCCAGTTCTCGTTGCATCTCCCCTTTTCCTAATCTGCCACCATTCAGATAATAGTCTACCCTCATGCTTTTGCCACTAAAGTGGATAACCTCACATTTATCCACATTATACTGCATCTGCCATGCAGCTGCCCATTCACTCAGCCTATCCTAATCACCCTGCAGCCTCCAAGCATCCTCCTCACACCTAACTATACCCCCCAGCTTGGTGTCATCTGCAAATTTGGAGATGTTGCATTGAATTCCCTCGTCCAAATCATTAATATATATTGTAAATAGCTGGGTTACCAGCACTGAGCCTTGCGGTACCCCACTAGTCACTGCCTGCCATTCTGAAAAGGACCCGTTTACTCCTGCCCTTTGCCTTCTGTCTGCTAGCCAGTTCTCTATCCACATCAATACTGAACCCCCAATACCGTGTGCTTTAAGTTTGTATGCTAATCTCTTATGCGGGGCCTTGTCGAAAGCCTTCTGAAAGTCTAGATATAACACATCCACTGGTTCTCCCTTATCCACTCTACTAGTTACATCCTCGAAAAATTCTATCAGATTTGTCAGACATGATTTACCTTTCGTAAATCCATGCTGACTTTGTCCAATGATTTCACCACTTTCCAAATGCGCTGCTATTCCATCTTTAATAACTGACACTAGCAGTTTCCCCACTACCGATGTTAGACTAACTGGTCTGTAATCCCCGCTTTCTCTCTCCCTCCTTTTTTAAAAAAGTGGGGTTACATTAGCTACCCTCCAATCCTCAGGAACAGAATCTAAGGAATTTTGAAAAATTATCACTAATGCATCCACTATTTCTGTGGCTACCTCCTTGAGTACTCTAGGATGCAGACGATCTGGCCCTGGGGATTTATCGGCTTTCAATCCGTTCAATTTACCCAACACCACCTCCCGGCTAACCTGGATTTCACTCAGTTCCTCCATCTTATTTGACCCCCGTTCCACTGCTATTTCCGGCAGATTATTTATGTCTTCTTTAGTGAAGACAGAACCAAAGTAGTTATTCAATTGGTCTGCCATGTCACTGTTCCCCATGATCAATTCACCGGTTTCTCACTGCAAGGGACCAACATTTGTTTTAACTAGTCTCTTTCTCTTCACATATCTATAAACACGTTTGCAGTCAGTGTTTATGTTCCCTGCCAGTTTCCTTTCATAATCTATTTTCCCTTTCCTAATTATGCCCTTTGTCCTCCTCTGCTGGATTCTGAATTTCTCCCAGTCCACCGGTAGGCTGCTTTTTCTGGCAAATTTGTATGCCTCATCTTTTGTTTTTATACTATCCCTGATTTCCCTTGTTATCCACGGATGCACCGCCTTCCCCGATTTATTCTTTTGCCAAACTGGTATGAACATTTTTTGTACTTCATCCATGCAGTCTTTAAATACCTTCCATTGCACATCCACTGTCAACCCTTTAAGAAACGCCTGCCAGTCTATCTTGGCCAATTCACATCTCATACCTTCAAAGTTACCTTTGTTCAAGTTCAGAACCATTGTTTCTGACTTAATTTTGTCACTCTCCATCCTAATGAAGAACTCAAGCATATTATGGTCACTCTTGCCCAAGGTGCCACGCACAACAAGACTGCTAACTAACCCTTCCTCATTACTCAATACCCAGTCTAGAATATCCTGCTCTCTCGTTGGTTCCTCCACATGTTGGTTGAGAAAACTATCCCGCATACATTCCAAGAAATCCTCTTCCTCAAGACCCCTGCCAATTTGATTGACTCAATCTACATGCAGATTGAAGTCAAAAGATGTAGCTCTTCTCCGGGTGAAAGGCCCGGCCTGTTATGGCGTTTTGGTAACATAGAAACAGAAACATAGAAAATAGGTGCAGGAGGAGGCCACTCGCCCCTTCGAACCAGCACCGCCATTCATTGTGATCTTGGCTGATCGTCCCCTATCAATAACCCGTGCCTGCCTTCTCCCCATATCCCTTGACTCCACTAGCCCCTCGAGCTGTTTCTAACTCTCTCTTAAATGAATC
The DNA here is from genome assembly GCA_963514005.1 of Raja brachyura. Next base: position 21,661 of record CAUPSL010000900.1, read on the forward strand.
CAGTGATTTGGCCTCCACTGCATTCTGTGGCAGGAAATTCCATAAATTCACAACTCTCTGGGTGAAAACGTTTTTTCTCACCTCAGTCTTAAATGACCTCCCCTTTATTCCTGGACGGGAAGGGAATGGATGAGTATGGTCTGAGTGCAGGTAGATGGGACTAGGGGGAAATAAATGGTCGGCACGGACTAGAAGGGCCGAGAAGGCCTGTTTCCGTGCTGTAATTGTTATATGGTTATATGGTTATTCTAAGACTGCGGCGCCTGCGTCTGGACTTGCCCAACATTGGGAACATTTTTCCTGCATCTAGCTTATCCAGGCCTTTTATAATTGTCTATGATTCTATATGATACACCCTCAACCTTCTAAGCTCCAGTGAATCCAATCCTAGTCTTGTCAATCTTTCCTCATATGACAGTCCCGCCATCCCAGGGATCAATCAATCTCGAAGGAGGATCTCCAAGCCCAGTAATTCACGGGCTTGTCATTAAAGGCCGTCGATCCAATTGTAACACACTGGCTGCGGGCGAGGTATCTGGCGAGGTCTATGATGGTGGCAGTGATATTGTTGGTGGCTCAAGGAGAGTCAATAAAGCCGCTGTGCAGAAAGGTTGAAGTTGAATTCGTATCCTCCAATTTAGGCTCCATGTTTCCTTGGACATTACTGGGATTGTGATGCCTATGAAATGAACTAGATAGGTTGGGGGAGGGACTCAAATAGAGATAGCTAGGAGACGGTGTCTGAGGCAGGAGGCAGGGAAGGGAAGCACTCAGACCCAACATGTACGGGGGGAAGAAGAAACAATATAATAAACAGAGAATAAGAGATGGTGGGTGTCTTGAAGGTGTGAGCAGAGAGAAAGATGGGTATAAAATGACAATAGAAGCAAGCGGTAGCAAGGTGACAATTAATAGTGGCTGGCAGACAAATTCAGTGAAAAAATCAAAAGGGGCCACTTGTCAACATAATTGTAAAAAGGGTAAAAGTGTTGTAAAAACAAGCCTGAAGGCTTTGTGTCTCAATGCGAGGAGCATTCGTAATAAGGTGGATGAGTAGAAGGTGCAGATAGCTATTAATGACTATGCTATAGTTTGGATCACGGAGACATGACTCCAGCGTGAGCAAGGCTGGGAGCTGAATATCCAGGGATATACAATATTCAGGAGGGATAGACGGAAAGGAAAAGGAGGTGGAGTACCGTTGCTGGTTAGAGAGGAGATTAATGCAATAGAAAGGAAGGACATTAGCTTGGAGGATGTGGAATCGATATGGGTAGAGCTGCGAAACTCTAAGGGGCAGTAAACGCTAGTGGGAGTTGTGTACAGGCCACCAAACAGAAGTATTGGAGTTCGGGATGGCATCAAACAGGAAATTAGAAATGCGTGCAACAAGGGTAACACAGTTCTAATGGGTGACTTCAATCTGCATAGAGATTGGGTGAATCAAATTGGCATGGGTGCTGAGGAAGAGGATTTCTTGGAATGTATACGGGATAGCTTTCTAAACCAGCATGCGGAGGAACCAACGAGAGAGCAGGCTATTCTAGACTGGGTATTGAGTAATGAGGAAGGGTTAGTTAGCAGTCTTGTTGTGCGTGGCCCCTTGGGCAAGAGTGACCATAATATGATTGAGTTCTTCATTAGGATGGAGAGTGACATAATTAAGTCAGAAACAAGGGTTCTGAACTTAAAGAAAGGTAACTTTGAAGGTATGAGCCGTGTATTGGCCAAGATAGACTGGCAGATGAGTCTTAAATGGTTGACAGTGCACGTGCAATGGAAGGTATTTAAAGACTGCGTGGATGAAGTACAGAAATTGTTCATACCAGTTTGGCAAAAGAATAAAGCAGGGAAGGTGGTGCATCCGTGGATAACGACGGAAATCAGGGATAGTATAAAAACTAAAGATGAGGCATACAAATTGGCCAAAAAAAGCAGCCTACCAGAGGACTGGGAGAAATGCAGAATCCAGCAGAGGAGGACAAAGGGCTTAATTAGGAAAGGGAAAGTAGATTACGAAAGGAAACTTGCAGGGAGCATAACAACTGACTGCAAACGTTATTTATAGATATGTTAAGAGAAAGAGGCTAGTTAGATTAAATGTTGGTCCCTTGCAGTCAGAAGCAGGTGATTTGATCATGGGGAACAAGGACATGGCAGACAAATTGAATAACTACTTTGGTTCTGTATTCACTACGGAAGACATAAATAATCTGCAGGAAATAGCAGTGGACCGGAGGTCAAATAAGATGGCGGAACTGAGTGAAATCAAGGTTAGCCGGGAAGAGGTGTTGGGTAAATTGAACGGATTAAAGCCCGATAAATCCCCAGGGCCAGATGGTCTGCATCCCACAGTGCTCAGGGAGGTAGCCACGGAAATAGTGGATGCATTAGTGATAATTTTTCAAAACTCCATAGATTCTGTAGTAGTTCCTGAGGATTGGAGAATAGCTAATGCAACCCCACTTTTTTTTAAAAAATGGAATGAGAAAGCGGGGAATTACAGATCAGTTAGTCTAACATAGGTAGTGGGGAAACTGCTAGAGTCAGTTATTAAAGATGGGATAGCAACGCATTTGGAAAGTGGTGAAATCATTGGCCAAAGTCAGCATGGATTTACAAAAAGTAAATCATGTTTGACGAATCTTATAGAATTGTTTCGAGGATGGAACTAGTAGAGTCGATAAGGGAGAACCAATGAATGCGTTATATCTGGACTTTCAGAAGGCTTTCGACAAGGTCCCACATACGAGATTAGTATATAAACTTATAGCACACGGTATTGGTGGTTCAATATTGATGTGGATAGAATACTGGCTGGCACCAGGAAGCAAAGGATAGGAGTAAACGGGTCCTTTTCAGAATGGCAAGCAGCGAGTAGTGGGGTACCGCAAGGCTCAGTGCTGGGACCCCAGCTATTTACACTATACATTAATGATTTGGACGAGGGAATTAAATGCAACATCTCCAAATTTGCAGGTGACACCAAGCTGGGGGGAATAATTACGTGTGAGGAGGATGCTAGGGGGCTGCAGGGTGATTTGGATATGCTGAATGAATGGGCAGATGCATGGCAGATGCAGTATAATGTAGATACATGTGAGGTTATCCACTTTGGTGGCAAAAACATGAGGGTAGACTATCATCTGAATGGTGGCAGATTAGGAAAAGGGGAGATGCAACCAGACCTGGGTGTCATGGTACACCAGTCATTGAAAGTAGGCATGCAGGTGCAGCAGGCAGTGAAACAAGCAAATGGCATGTTAGCATTCATAGCGAAAGGGTTTGAGTATAGAAGCAGGGAGGTTCTACTGCAGTTGTACAGGGTTTTGGTGAGACCGCTCCTGGAGTATTGCGTACAGTTTTGGTCCCCAAATCTGAGGAAAGGCATTCTTGCCATAGAAGCGGTTCAGAGTAGGTTCACCAGACAGATTCCTGGGATGTCGGGACTTTCATATGAAGAAATACTGGATAGACTCGGCGTGCACTCACTGGAATTTAGAAGATTGAAGGGGGGTCTTATAGATACTTACAAAATTCTTAAGGGGTTGGACAAGCTAGATGCATGAAGATTGTTCCCGATGTTGGGGTAGTCCAGAACAAGGATTCACAGTCTAAGAATAAGGGGGAATTCCTTTAGGACCGAGATGAGGAAAACATTCTTTACAACAGAGAGTGGTGAGTCTCTGGAATTGCTCTGCCACAGAAGGTCGTTGAGGCCAGTTCATTGGCTATATTCAAGAGGGAGTTGGATGTGGCACTTGTGGCTAAAGGGATCGGGGGTATGGAGAGAAGGCAGGTGCGGGATATTGAGTTGGATGATCATCCATGATCATATTGAATGGCGGTGCAGGCTCTAAGGGCCATATTGCCTACTCCTGCACCTATTTTTGTATGTTTCTATGTTTCTAACTGGCCAGATTAGATTTGGTCTGATGAACGGGCGGCAATGAACCAAATAGGATGCTACCACTCTCGATATCATAATTGGTGACATGTTTGTTTGACTTTATGCTGGCTTGCTCTATGACGTGGTCCAGAGTACGCTCGTGTGAGTTTTGAGGGTGAACAGGGCTTGATGATCTATTATGTGACCCTTGTTCTGCTAATAAACCTGCTTCGATGGTGTCGGCTTTTGCAATGGCTGCTTTCATCGCGTTTTCTTGCTGCAAGGCCTCTATGGCCGCCTGCATCCGCATATCCTCGACCATCATCTCCGCCTGCATCCGCGAAGCCTCCGCCTGCATCCGCGCTGCTCCGCCCTTCATAGCTATCTCTCTCTGAGCGAATGCTGCTCTGGCTTCGGCTGCTTTTGCTTTAGCCCGAGCTTTAAGGACGGCCATGCTGGCACTGAAACTGGCTGCAGAGCGGTAAGAACGAATGCTGCGAGACTTGGCTTCATTCTGTGAAGCGTTGTCTTGGCTGCTTGTTGCCATGGTGTTGATGTATGGACGGACAATGTGATGCTGTGAGCCACCCTGCAGCAAAGCTTGTTGTGGTGCTGTCTTTTCACTAAACTGAAACTCACTGCAGAGCGGTAAGAACGAATGCTGCGAGACTTGGCTTCACATCCTTGGAAAGACATCCTTGCCATAGAGGGGGTACAGAGAAGATTCACCAGACTGATTCCTGGGATGTCAGTACTTTCATATGAGGAAAGATTGGATAGACTCGGCTTGTACTCGCTGGAATTTAGAAGATTGAGGGGGGATCTTATAGAAACTTACAAAATTCTTAAGGGGTTGGACAAGCTAGATGCTGGAAGATTGTTCCCGATGTTGGGGGAGTGCAGAACAAGGGGTCACAGTCTAAGGATAAGGGGGAATTCCTTTAGGACCGAAATGAGGAAAACATTATTTACACAGAGAGTGTCTGGAATTCTCTGCCACAGAAGGTAGTTGAGGCCAGTTCATTGGCTATATTTAAGAGGGCGTTAGATGTGGCACTTGTGGCTAAAGGGATCAGGGGGTATCAAGAGAAGGCAGGTACGGGATACTGAGTTGGATGATCAGCCATGATCACATTGAATGGCGGTGCAGGCTCGAAGGGCCGAATGGCCTACTCCTGCACCTATTTTCTATGTTTCTATGTTAAACTGGACTCGCTGAATGTCCCTATCCAGCTATCCAGCAAGTTAAATAATTAATTCAATAAAGGTCCGTAGACACGAGATGTCGTTGATGCTTTACTGTATTCAACTGTGAAACTGTAACATACAAGCTGAAAAGGAAACTGCATATTTAGTGACGTTATACACTTGGTATAAGAAACATAGACTATGATGCCACCACCAAATACAATGCTGTTATGTGAGAAACCAACCAGGATATATTGAACATTCTTAACCTTGTTAATAATAGAAATCCTGCTCAATAATTCTTATAACATATAAAGATGCTGTTAACTCACAGACATTGCATCTAACAAATTTGGTGGGGTAGGTTGGCGATACATTACACACTGATAATATACTGTCTACACCATGAGGTACCCTCTGGTGTAGGGCTGGACTTCCTGGTGTATGATTCCCCAACTTACAAAATTGTTATGGGGTTGGACAGGCTAGATGCAGGAAGATTGTTCCCGATGTTGGGGAAGTCCAAGACAAGGGGTCACAGCTTAAGGATAGGAGGGAAATCCTTTAAGACCGAGATGAGAAATACTTTTTTCTCACAGAGAGTGAGGAGTCTCTGGTACTCTCTGCCACAGAGGGTAGTTGAGGCCAGTTCATTGGCTCTATTTAAGAGGGAGTTAGATTTGTCCCTTGTGGCTAAGGGGATCAGAGGGTATGGAGACAATGCAGGTGCGGGATACTGAGTTGGTTGATTAGCCATGATCATATTGAATGGCGGTGCAGGCCGAATGGCCTACACCTGCACCTAATTACTATGTTTCTATGTTTCTATGATAACTTCCTGTATAACATGAAAGGTAACTCTAGGATGTCGGAACCGGAATATCCAGCAGGTGGCATTCATGCATGTAAACATAATGTGGTCCAGCACAGATTGGTTTGAAAATGCAAAAGGAAGTTTGGTTTCAAAATGCAAATGGTGGTTTGGTTTGAAAATGCAAAATGTTTGCTTTGAAAATGCAAAAGGAGGTTTGCTATGAAAATGCAAAAGGAGTTTTGTTTTGAAAATGCAATTGGTGGTTTTGTATGAAAATGCAAACGGCGGTTGGTTTGAAAATGGAAAAGGTTTGCTTTGAAAATGCAATAGGTTGGCTTTGAAAATGCAAAGTTAGTTTGCATTGAAATTGAAAAAGGTGGTTTGGTTTGAAAATGCAAAATGGTGGTTTGGATTGAAAATGCAAATGGTGGTTTTGTAAGAAAATGCAATGTTGGTTTGGTTTGAAAATGCAAATGGTGGTTTGGTCTGGAAATGCAAAATGTTTGCTTTGGAAATGCAAAAGGTTTCCTTTGAAATTGCAAAAGGTTTGCTTTAAAATGCAAATGCAGGTTTGCTTTCAAAATGCAAACGGTGGTTTCCTTTGAACAGTCAACAGGTGTTTTGATATGAAAATGCAAAAGGTGGTTTGTTCTCAGAATGCACAATGTTTGATTGGAAAAAGTAAATGGTTTACTTTGAAAATGCAAAATGTTTGCTTTGAAAATGCCAAAGGTAGTTTGGTGAGAAATGCAAAAGGAGGTCTGGTTTGAAATTGCAAATGTTGGTTTGGTTTGAAAATGCAAATGGTGGTTTGGTTTGAAAATGCAAAAGGTTTGCTTTGAAAATGCAAACGGTTTGCTTTATAAATGCAAATGAAGATTTGCTTTGAAAATGCAAACGGTGGCTTGCTTTGAAAATGCAACAGGCGATTTGCTGTGAAAATGCAAAAGGTGGCTTGCCATAAAAATGCAAAAGGTTTGGTTTGAAAATGCAAAAGATTTGCTTTGAAAATGCAAAAGGAAGTTTAGTTCGAAAATGCAAAAGGACGTTGGTTTGAAATTGCAAATGGTGGTTTGGATTGAAAATGCAAAATGTTTGCTTTGAAAATGCGAAAGGTTTGCTTTGAAAATACAAAAGGAGGTTTGATTTGAAAATACAAACGGTGAGTTGAGACGAAAATGCAAATGGTGATTTGGTTTGAAAATGTAAAAGGGGGTTGTGTTTGAAAATGCAATAGGTTTGGTTTGAAAATGGAAAAGGAGGTTTGGTTTGAAAATGCAAAAGGTTTGCTTTGAAAATGCAAAAGGTTTGCTTTGACAATACAAAAGCAGGTTTGACTTAAAAATTCAAAAAGTGTTTTGAGACGAAAATGCAAATGGTGGTTTGGATTCGAAATGCAAAAGGTTTGCCTTGGAAATGCAAAAGGTTTGCTTTGAAAATGCAAAAAGGTTGCTATGAAAATGCAAAAGATGGTTAGCTATGAAAATGCAAAAGGTGGGTTGCTATCAAAATGCAAAAATTTTGCTTTGAAAATGCAAATTGTTTAGTGTGAAAATGCAAAATGTTTGCTTTGAAAATGCAAAGGATTTGATTTGAAAAAGCAAAAGCTTTGCTTTGAAAATGCAAAAGGAAGTTTGCTTTGAGATTCCAAATGGAGGTTTGGTTTGAAAATGGAATTGATGATTTGGTTTGAAAATGCAAAAGGAGGTTTGGTTTGAAAATGCAACAGGTTTACTTTGAAAATGCAAAAGGTTTGCTTTGAAAAAAGCAAAACGTGGTTTGGTTTGAAAATGCAAAATATTTGATTTGAAAAAGCAAAAGGTTTGCTTTGAAAATGAAAAAGGTTTGCTTTGAAAATGAAAAAGGTTTGCTTTGAAAATGAAAAAGGTTTGCTTTGAAAATGGAAAAGGAGGTTCGGTTTGAAAATGCAAAAGGTTTGCTTTGAAAATGCAAAAAGCTTTCATTCAAATGCAAAATAATGTTTGCTTTGAAAATGCAAAAGGTGGTTTGGTTTGAAAATGCAAATGGTGGTATGGTTTGGATTAGCAATGGTGGTTTGGTTTGAAAATGCAAAAGGAGGTTTGGTTGAAAATGCTAAAGGTTTGGTTTGAAACTCCAAAAGGTTTGGTTTGGAAATGTAAAAACTGGTTTGGATTGAAAATGCAAAAGGTTTTGTTTGAAAATCCAAATGTTGGTCTGGTTTGAAAATGCAAATGGTGGTTTGGTTTGAAAATGCAAAAGGTTTGCTTTGGAAATGCAAAATGTTTGCTTTGACAATGCAAAAGTTAATTTGCTTTGAAAATGTAAATTATGGTTTTGTTTGACAATACAAAAGGCTTGCTTTCAAAATGCAAAAGTTGGTTTGGTTTTAAAATGCAAAATGGTGGTTTGGTTTGAAAATGCAAATGGTGGATTTGTATGAAAATGCAAATGGTGAATTGGTTTGACAATGCATAAGGTTTGCTTTGAAGATGAAAATGTTACCTTTGAAAATGCGAAAAGTGGTTTTACCATATAACATATAACAATTACTGCACGGAAACAGGCCCTCTCGGCCCTTCCAGTCCGTGCCGACCATTTATTTTCCCCTAGTCCCATCTACCTGCACTGAGACCATACCCCTCCATTCCCTTCCCGTCCATATACCTATCCATTTTACTTTTAAATGTTAAAATCGATCCTGCCTCCACCATTTCTGCTGGAAGCTCATTCCACACAGCCACCACTCTCTGAGTAAAGATGTTGCCCCTCATATTACCCCTAAACATCTGTCCCTTAATTCTCATGTCACGCCTTCTTGTTTGAATCTTCCCTACCCTCAATGGGAAAAGCTTATCCACGTCAACTCTGTCTATCCCTTTCATCATTTTAAAGACCTCAATCAAGTCCCCCCTTAACCTTCTGCGCTCCAAAGAATGAAGATCTAACTTGTTCAACCTTTCTCTGTAACTTAGTTGTTGGAACCTAGGTAACATTCTAGTACATCTCCTCTGTACTCGCTCTATTTTTTTGATATCCTTCCTATAATTAGGCGACCAAAATTGTACACCATACTCCAGAATTGGTCTCACAAATGCCTTGTACAATTTTAACATTACTTCCCTACTCCAATATTCAATGCTCTGATTTATAAAGGACAGCACACCAAAAGCTTTTTTTTAACACCCTATCTTCATGCGATTCCACCTTCAGGGAACTATGCACAGTTATTCCTAGATCCCTCTGTTCCACAGCATTCCTCAATTCACTACCATTTACCATGTACGTCTTATTTTGATTGGTCCTGCCAAGATCTAGCATTTCACACTTATCAGCATTAAACTCCATCTATCAGCCCACTTTTCCAAATGGCCCAAATCTCTCTGTAGACTTGTAACACCTACTTCATTATCCACAACATTACCTATCTGAGTATCATCTGCATACTTACTTATCCAATTTTCCACCACATCATCCAGATCATTGATGTACATGACAAACAACAGTGGACCCAACACAGATGCCTGAGGCACTCCACTGGTCACCGGCTTCCAACCTGACAAACAGCCATCCACCATTACTCTCTGACATCTCCCATTCAGCCACTGTTGAATCCATCTTGCTACTTCGCCATTAACACCCAAAGATTGAACCTTCTTAACCAACCTTCCATGGGGAACCTTGTCAAAGGCCTTACTGAAATCCATATAGACAATATCCACTGCTTTACCCTCATCAATTTCCCTAGTAACCTCTTCAAAAAATTCAAGAAGGTTTGTCAAACATTACCTTCCAGGCACAAAGCCATGTTGACTGTTCCTGATCAGACCCTGTTTATCCAGATGCTTATATATATATTATCTCTAAGTATCCTTTCCATTAATTTCTCCACCACTGACGTCAAACCAGCAGGTCTATAATTGTTAGGTTTATTCTTTGAATCATTTTTAAACAATGGAACACCATGCGCAGTACGCCAATCCTCCTGCACTATTCCCGTTTCTAATGACATTCTAAATACTTCTGTCATAGCTCCTGTTATTTCTACACTAAGTTCCCTCAATGACCTAGGAAATATCCTGTCAGGACGTTGGGAACTTATCCACTTTTATATTTTTCAAAAGTGTCAGTACTTCCTCCTCTTTGAATCTCATAGTTTCCATAGCTACTCTAGTTTTCCCCTCACCTCACAGAGTTCAATATCCTTCTCCTTGGTGAATACCGAAGAAAATAAATTGTTCAATATCTCCCCCATCTCTTTTGGATCTGCAGATAGGTGTCCATTCTGGCTCTCTAATCGTCAAGTTTTATCCCTCGTTAACCTTTTGCTATTAATACAGCTGTAGAAACTGGTTTGCTTTCAAAATGCAAAAGGTGGTTTGAGTTGAAAATGCAAATGGTATCTTGGTTTGGTAATGCAAAATGTTTGCTTTGGAAATGCAAAAGGTATGCTTTGGAAATGCAAAAGGTTTGCTTTAAAATGCAAACGGTGGTTTGCTTTGAAAATGCAATAGGTGGTTTGCTATCAAAATGCAAAAGGTGGTTTGCTATCAAAATGCATAAGGTTTGCTTTGATAATGCAAACGGTTTGCTTTGAAAATACAAAAGATTTGATTTAAAAAAAGCAAAAGGTTTAATTTGAAAATGCAAAAGGTTTGCTTTGGAAATGCAGAAGGAAGTTTGGTATGAAAATGCAAAAAGAGGATTGATTTGAAAATCCTCACTTGAAAAGGTGGTTTGAGTTGAAAATGCAAATGGTGGTTTGGTTCCGAAATGCAAAAGGTTTGCCTTGCAAATACAAAAGGTTTCCTTTGAAAATGCAAAAGATGATTGTCTATGAAAATGCAATAGTTTGGTTGCTATCAAAATGCAAAACGCTTGCTTTGAAAATGCAAAATGATTGGTTTGAAAATGCAATAGGTTTGGTTTGGAAATGCAAAAGTTGGTTTGGATTGACAATGCAAAAGGTTTGGTTTGAAAATGTATATGAAGGTCTGGTTTGAAAATGCAAATGGTGGTTTGGTTTGAAAATGCAAAATGTTTGCTTCGAAAATGCAAAAGTTTGTTTGGTTTGAAAATGCAAAATAGTGGTTTGGTTTGAAAATGCAAATCGTGGATTTGCATGAAAATGCAAACGGTGATTTTGTTTGAAAATGGGAATGGTTTGCTTTGAAAGTGCAATAGGTTGGTTTTGAAAATGCAAAAGTTAGTTTGCATTGAAATTGCAAAATGGTGGTTTCATCTCAAGATGCAAATGGTGGTTTTGTATGAAAATTCAAATGTTGGTTTTGTATGAAAATGCATTAGGATATTTTGTTTGAAAATGCAAAAGTTTCCTTTGAAGATTGAAAAGTTTGCTTTCAAAATGCAAACGGTGGTTTGTTTCGAAAATACACCAGGTGGTTTGCTATTAAAATGCAAAAGGTAGTTTGGTATCAAAATGCAGAACGTTTGCTTTGAAAATGCAAAAGGTTTGCTTTGAAAATGCAAAATGTTTGCTTTGAAAATGCAAAAGGAAATTTGGTATTAAAATGCAAAAGAAAGTTTGGTTTGAAATTGCAAATGGTGAATTGTTTTGAAAATGCAACTGGTGGTTTGGTTTGAAAATGCAAAAGGAGTTTTGGTTTGAAAATCAAAATGGCGGTTTGAACACGAAAATGGTGGTTTGCTTTGAAAATGTAAAAGGAAGTTTGGTTTGAAAAAGCAAAATTTCGTTTGGGTTGAAAATGCAAACGTTTTGCTTTGAAAAAGCAAAAGGTTTGCTTTGAAAATGCAAAAGGTTTGCTTTGAAAATGCAAAAGGAGGCTTGGTTTGAAATTGCAAGCGGTGGGTTTGTATTAAAAATGCAAACGGTGGTCTGGTTTGAAAATGCAAAAGGTTTGGCTTGCAAATGCGAAAGGATTAGATTGGAAACGCAAATGGTGGTTTGATCATGCAAATGGTGGTTTGATTTGAATGCTCAAATGACGGTTTGGTTTGAAACTGCAAATGGAGATCTGGTTTGAAAAAGCAAAAGATTTGCTTTGAAAATGCAAAGGTAGGTTTGGTTTGAAAATGCAAAAGATTGAATTTGATAAAGGAAAAGCTTTGCTTTGAAAATGCAAAAGGTTTCCTTTGAAAATTCAAAATGTTTGCTTTGAAAATGCAAAAGGTGATTGGGTTTGAAAATGCAGAAAGTGGTTTGCTTTGTAAATGCAAAAGGTGGATTGCTTTGGCAATGCAAAAGGAGGTTTGGTTTGAAAATGCAAGAGATTAAATTTAATAAAGCAAAAGCTTTGCTTTGAAAATGCAAAAGGAAGTTTGGTTTGAAATTGCAAACGGTGCGGTATGAAAATGCAATCGGTGGTTTGGTTTGAAAATGCAAAAGGTTTCGTTTGAAAATGCAAAAGGATGTTTGTTTTGAAAATGCAAAAGGAGGTTTGGCTTGAATATACAAAAGGTTTCTTTTGAAAACGCAAAAGGTGGTTTCGTTTGAAAATGCAAATGGTGGTTTGGTTTGGAAATGCAAATGGTGGTTTGGTTTGATGATGCAAAAGGAGGTTTGGTTGAAAATGGTAATGGTGGTTTGGTTTGATAATTCTAATGGTGGCATTGTTTTAAACTTCAATAGGAGATTTGGTTTGAAAATGCAAACGGTTTGCTTTGAAATTTATAAAGTGGTTTGCTTTATGAATGCAAAAGGAGGTTTGAGTTGAAAATGCACATGGTGGTTTGGTTTGGAAATACAAAATGTTTGTTTTGGAAATTCGAAAGGTTTGCTTTCAAAATGCAAAGGGTTTGCTTTAAAAATGCAAATGCAGGTTTGCTTTCAAAATGCAAATGGTGGTTTGCTTTGAAAATGCAAAAGGAGGTTTGCTTTGATAATGCAACACGATGTTTGAGTTGAAAATGCAAATGGCGGTTTGGTTTGGAAATACAAAATGTTTGTTTTGGAAATTCGAAAGGTTTGCTTTCAAAATGCAAAGGGTTTGCTTTAAAAATGCAAATGCAGGTTTGCTTTCAAAATGCAAATGGTGGTTTGCTTTGAAAATGCAAAAGGAGGTTTGCTTTGATAATGCAACACGATGTTTGAGTTGAAAATGCAAATGGCGGTTTGGTTTGGAAATACAAAATGTTTGTTTTGGAAATTCGAAAGGTTTGCTTTCAAAATGCAAAGGGTTTGCTTTAAAAATGCAAATGCAGGTTTGCTTTGAAAATGTAAAAGGTGGTTTGAGTTGAAATGTATATGGTGGTTTAGTTTGTAAATGCAAAAGATTTGCTTTGGAAATACAAACGGTTTACTTTGAACATGCAAGAGGAAGTTTGATTTTGAAATGCAAAAGGAGGTTTGGTTTGAAATTGCAAATGGTGGTTTGGTTTGAAATTGCAAATTGTGGTTTGATTTGAAAATGCAAAACGTTTGCTTTGAAAATGCAAAAGTGGTTTGGTATGAAATTGAAAATGGTGGTTTGGTTTGAAAATGCAAATGGGTGTTTGGTTGTAAAATTGAAAAGGAGGTTTGGTTTGAAAATCCAAAAGGTTTGCTTTGAAAATGCAAAAGTTTTGCTTTGCAAATGCAAAAGGACGTTTGGCTTGAAACTGCAAAATGATTGCTTAGAAAATGGAAAACGTGGTTTAAAAATGCAAAAGGTGGTTTGGTTTGGAAATGCAAATGGTGGTTTGGTTTGGAAATGCAAATGGTGCTTTGGTTTGAAAATATAAAAGGAGGTTTGGTTTGAAAAATGCAAAAGGTTTGCTTTGAAAATGCAAAAGAGGGTTTGGCTTGAAAATGCAAATGGTTCACTTTGAAAATGGAAAAGGAGGTTTGGCTTGAAACTGCAAAAGGTTCTCCTTTAGAAATGCAAAGGGTGGTTTGGTTTGAAAATGCAAAAGGAGATTTGGTTTAAAAATGCAAAAGGTTTGCTTTGAAAATGCAAAAGAGGGTTTGGCTTGAAAATTCAAATGGTTTGCTTTGAAAATGGAAAAAGGTGGTTTGGTTTGAAAATGCAAATGGTTGTGTCGTTTGGAAATGCAAATGGTGGATTGCTTTGAAAATGCAAAAGAAGGTTTGGTTTGAGAATGCAAAAGGTTTGCTTTGAAAATGCAAAAGGTGTGCTTTGAAAATGCAAAAGGTTTGCTTTGGAAATGCAAAAGGTGGTTTGGTTTGAAAATGCAAAAGGTGGTTTGGTTTGAAAATTCAAATGGTGGTTTGGTTTGCAAATGCAAATGGTGGTTTGGTTTGAAAATGCAAAAGGAGATTTGGTTTAAAAATGCAAAAGGTTTGCTTTGAGGATGCAAAAGGAGGTATGGCTTGAAACTGCAAAAGGTTTGCTTTGAAAATGGAAAACGTGGTTTAAAAATGCAAATGGTGGTTTGGTTAGGAAATGCAAATGGCGGTTTGGTTTGGAAATGCAAATGGTGCTTTGCTTTGAAACTGCAAATGGAGTTTTGACTTGAAAATGCGAAAGGTTTGCTTTGAAAATGGAAAAGAGTGTTTGGCTTGAAAATGCAAATGGTTTGCTTTGAAAATGGAAAAGGTGGTTTGGTTTGAAAATGCAAATGGTGGTTTCGCTTGGAAATGCAAATGGTGGATTGGTTTGAAAATGCAAAAGGAGGTTCGGTTTGAGAATGCAAAAGGTTTGCTTTGAAAATGCAAAAGGTGTGCTTTGAAAATGGAAAAGGAGGTTTGGCTTGAAAATGCAAAAGGTTTGCTTTGGAAATGCAAAAGGTGGTTTGGTTTTAAAAATGCAAATGGTGGTTTGGTTTGGAAATGCAAATGCTGGTTTGGTTTGAAAATGCAAACGGAGTTTTGGTTTAAAAATGCAAAAGGTTTGCTTTGAAGTTGCAAAAGCTTTGCTTTGAAAATGCAAAAAGTAGTTTGATTTGAAAATGCAAAAGGAGGTTTGGTTTGAAATTGCAAATGGTGGTTTGGTTTGAAAATGCAAATGGGTGTTTGGTTGTAAAATTAAAAAGGCTGTTTGGTTTGAAAATCCAAAAGGTTTGCTTTGAAAATGCAAAAGTTTTACTTTGCAAATGCAAAAGGACGTTTGGCTTGAAACTGCAAAAGGATTGCTAAGAAAATGGAAAACGTGGTTTAAAAATGCAAATGGTGGTTTGGTTTGGAAATGCAAATGGTGCTTTGGTTTGAAAATTCAAAAGGTGTTTTGGTTTGAAAAATGCAAAAGGTTTGCTTTGAAAATGCAAAAGAGGGTTTAGAATTAAGGGACAGAGGTTTAGGGGTAACATGAGGGGGAACTTCTTTACTCAGAGAGTGGTAGCGGTGTGGAATGAGCTTCCAGTGGAAGTGGTGGCGGCAGTTTCGTTGGTATCATTTAAAAATAAATTGGATAGGCATATGGATGAGAAGGGTATGGAGGGTTATGGTATGAGTGCAGGCAGGTGGGACTAAGGGAAAAACGTTGTTCGGAACGGACTTGAAGGGCCAAGATGGCCTGTTTCCGTGCTGTAGTTGTTATATGGTTATATGGTTATAGGGTTTGGCTTGAAAATGCAAATGGTTCGCTTTGAAAATGGAAAAGGAGGTTTGGCTTGAAAATGCAAAATGTTCTGCTTTGGAAATGCACAAGGTGGTTTGGTTTGAAAATGCAAAAGGAGATTTGGTTTAAAAATGCGAAAGGTTTGCTTTGAAGATGCAAAAGGAGCTATAGCTTGAAACTGCAAAAGGTTTCCTTTGAAAATGGAAAACGTGGTTTAAAAATGCAAATGGGTGTTTGGTTTGGAAATGCAAATGGTGGTTTGGTTTGGAAATGCAAATGGTGCTTTGTTTTGAAAATGCAAAAGAGGGTTTGGCTTGAAAATGCAAATGGTTTGGTTTGAAAATGCAAATGGTGGTTTCGTTTGGAAATACAAATGGTGGATTGTTTTGAAAATGCAAAAGGAAGTTTGGTTTGAGAATGCAAAAGGTTTGCTTTGAAAATGCAAAAGGTTTGCTTTGGAAATGCAAAAGGTGGTTTGGTTTTAAAATGCAAATGGTGGTTTGGTTTGGAAATGCATATGGTGGTTTGGTTTGAAAATGCAAAACGAGATTTTGTTTAAAAATGCGAAAGGTTTGCTTTGAAGATGCAAAAGCTTTGCTTTGAAAATGCAAAAAGTAGTTTGCCTTGAAAATGTATACGGTGGTTTGAGTTGAAATGTATATCGTGGTTTAGTTTGGAAATGCAAAAGGTTTGCTTTGGAAATACAAACGGTTTACGTTGAAAATGCAAAAGGTTTGGTTTGAAAATGCAAAAGTATTGGTTTGGAAATGCAAAAGGAGGTTTGGTTTGAAAGTGCAAATTGTTTGCTTTGAAAATGCAAATGTTGGTTTGGTTTGAAAATGCAAAATGGTGGTTTGGTTTGAAAATGCATTTGGTGGTCTTGTTTAAAAATGCAAAAGGTTTGATTTGAAAATGCAAAAGGTTTGCATTGAACATGCAAAAGGTTTGCTTTGGAAACGCAAAACGTTTGCTTTGACAATGCGAAAGATTTGCTTTGATAAAGCAAAAGGTTTGCTTTCAAAATGCAAGTTTGTTTTGAAAATGCAACAGGAGGTTTGGTTTGAAATTGCAAATGGTGGTTTGGTTTGAAAATGCAAAAGGTATGCTTTGAAAATGCAAAAGTTGATTTGAGTTGAAATGCATATGGTGGTTAGTTTGGAAATGCAAAAGGTTTGATTTGGAAATGCAATAGGTTTGCTTTGAAAATGCAAACGGCTTGCTTTGAACATGCAAGAGGAAGTTTGGTTTGGAATGCAAAAGAAGGTTTGGTTTGAAATTGCAAATGGTGGTTTGGTTTGAAAGTGCAAATTGTGGTTTGATTTGTAAATGCAAAAGGAGGTTTGGTTTTAAATTGCAAATTATGGTCCGGTTTGAAAATGCAAATGGTGGTTTGGTTTGAAAATGCAAAATGTTTGCTTTACAAATGAAAAAGGTTTGCTTTGAAAATGCAAAAGTTAATTTGGTTTAAAAATGTAAATGGTGGTTTTGTTTGACAATGTAAAAGGTTTGCTTTCAAATGCAAAAGGTAGTTTGATTTGAAAATGCAAATGGTTGATTTGTATTAAAATGCAAACGGTGGTTTGGTTTGAAAATGGAAATGGATTGCTTTGAAAATGCAATAGGTTGGCTTTGAAAATGAAAAAGGTAGTTTGCATTGAAATTGCAAGATGTGGTTTGGTTTGAAAATGCACAATGGTGGTTTGGTCTCAAAATGCAACAGGTGGTTATGTATGAAAATGCAAATGTTTATTTCGTATGAAAATGCAATAGGAGATTTTGTTTGAAAATGCAAAAGGTTTCCTTTGAAGATGCAAAATGTTTGCTTTCAAAATGCAAACAGTGGTTTGCTTTGAAAATACAACCGGTGGTTTGCTATGAAAATGCAAAAGGTTTGGTCTCAAAATGCAACAGGTGGTTATGTATGAAAATGCAAATGTTTATTTCGTATGAAAATGCAATAGGAGATTTTGTTTGAAAATGCAAAAGGTTTCCTTTGAAGATGCAAAATGTTTGCTTTCAAAATGCAAACAGTGGTTTGCTTTGAAAGTACAACCGGTGGTTTGCTATGAAAATGCAAAAGGTTTGCTTTGAAAATGCAGACGGAAATTTGGTATGAGAATGCAAATGTTGGTTTGATTTGAAAATGAAAAAGGAGGTTTGATTTGAAATTACAAATGGTGGTTTGATTTGAAAAAGGAAAAGGTTTGCTTTGAAAATGTAAAAAAGTTGGCTTTGAAAATGCGAAAGGTTTGATTTGAAATTGCAAAGGGAAGTTTGGTTTGAAAATGCAAAAGGAGGTTTGGTTTGAAATTGCAAATGGCGGTTTGGTTTGAAATGCAAATGGTGGTTTGGTTTGAAAATGTAAATGGAGTTTTGGTTTGAGAATGCAAAAGGTTTGCTTTAAAAATGCAAAAGGTTTGCTTTGAAAATGCAAAAGGAGATTTGTTTTGAAAATGCAAAAGGTTTGCTTTGAAAATGCAAAATGTGGATTGCTTTGCAAATGCAAAAGGTGGTTTGAGTAGAAAATGCAAATGGTGGTTTTGTTTGGAAATGCGAAATGTTTGGTTTGGAAAAGCAAAAGGGATTTGGTTTGAAAATGCAAAAGTTTTTCTTTAAAGATGAAAATGAAGGTTTGCTTTCAAAATGGAAACGGTGGTTTGGTTTGAAAATACTACAGTAGGTTTGCTATGACATCGCAAAATGTGGTTTGCTGTCAAAATGCAGAACGTTTGCTTTGAAAAATGCACAATGTTTGCTTTGAAAATGCAAAAAAATTGCTTTGAAAATGCAAAAGGAAGTTTGGTATGAAAATGCAAATGGTGGTTTGGTTTGACAATGCAAATGTTTGCTTGATTTGAAAATGCAAAATGGTTGCTTTGAAAATCCAAAATATTAGATTTGAAAAAGCAAAAGGTTTGCTTTGAAAATGCGAAAAGTTTGCTTTGAAAATGCAAAAGGAGGTTTGGTTTGATATTGCGAATGGTGGTTTGTTTTGAAAATGCAAATGGTAGTTTGGTTTTAAAATGCAAAAGGATGTTTGGAATGAAACTGCAAAAGGTTTGCTTTGAATATGCAAAATGTTTGCTTTGAAAATGGAGAAGGTGGTTTGGCTTGAAAACGAAAAAGGTTTGCTTTGAAAATGCAAAAGGTTTCCTTTGAAAATGCAAAAGTGGTTTGGTTTGACATTGCAACTGGTGGTTTGGTTTGAAAGTGAAAAAGGAGATTTGGTTTGAAAATGCAAAACGTGGTTTGGTTTGAAAATGAAAATGGTTTGCTTTGATGATGCAGAAGGTTTGCTTTGAAAATGCAAAAAGTGGTTTGCTTCGATAATTGAAATGGTGTTTTGAGTTGAAATGCAAAAGGTTTGCTTTGGAAACGCAAAAGGTTTGCTTTGGAAACGCAAACAGTTTGCTATGAAAATGCGAAAGGAGGTTTGGCTTGAAAATGCAAACGGTTTGCATTGAAAATGGAAAACGTGGTTTGGTTTAAAAATTTGGAAATGCAAAAGGAGGTTTGGTTTGAAAATGCAAAGGGAAGTTTGGTTTCAAAAATGCAAAAGGTTTGCTTTGAAAATGCAAAAGGTATGCTTTAAAATTGCAAAAGGTTTGCTTTGAAAATGTAAAAGGTGGTTTGACTTGAAATGCATATGGTGGTTTAGTTTGAAAATGCAAAATGTTTGCTTTGGGAATGCAAAACGTTTGCTTTGAACATGCAAACCGCTTGCTTTGAACAAGCAAAAGGAAGTTTGGTTTGGAAATGCAAAATGAGGCTTGCTTCGAAATTGCAAATGGTGGTTTGGTTTGAAAATGCAAATTGTGGTTTGATTTGAAAATGCAAAAGGAGGTTTGGTTTGAAATTGCAAATGGTGGTTTGGTTTGAAAATGCAAATGGGGGTTTGGTTTAAAAATGCAAATGCTTTGCTTTGAAATGCAAAAGGTTTGCTTTGAAAATGCAAAATGTGGTTTGCTTTGAAAATGTAAAAGGGAGTTTGAGTTGAAAATGCAAATCGTCGTTTGGTTTGAAAATGAAAAACGTTTGCTTTGAAGATGCAAAAGGTTTGCTTTCAAAATGCAAAAAAATTATTTGCTTTGGAAATTGAAAAGATTTGATTTGAAAAAGCAAAAGGTTTGCTTTCGAAAAAGCAAAAGGTTTGCTTTGGAAAAGTAAAAGTAAATTTGCTTTGGAAAAGTAAAAGTAAGTTTGCTTGAGTTTTGTTTTGAAAATGCAAAAGTTTGCTTTCAAAATGCAATAAGTTTGCATTGAAAATGCAAAAGGGTTGCTTTGGAAACGCATAAAGTTTGCTTTGACAATGCGAAAGATTTGCTTTGAAAAAGCAAAAGGATAGCTTTTAAAATGCAAAAAGGTTGCTTTGAAAATGCAAACGGTTTGCTTTGAAAATGCAAAAGGAGGTTTGATTTAAAAATGCAAAAGGAGGTCTTGTTTGAAATTGCAAAAGGTGGTTTGGTTTGAAATTGATAAAGGTGATTTAGTTTGAAAACCCAAATGGTTGGTTTGGGTTGAAATTGCTAATGGTGGTCTGGTTTGAACATGCAAATGGTGGCTTGGTTTGAAAATGGAAATGGTTTGCTTTGAAAATGCAAAAGATGGTTTGGTTTGAAAATGCAAAAGGTTTGGTTTTAAAATGCAAAAGGTGGTTTGGTTTGAAAATGCACATGATTGGGTTTGAAAGTGGAAATGTTGGTTTAGTTTGAAAATGCAAATAGTCCTTTGCTTTGAAAATGCAAAAGGTTTGGTTTGGAAATGCAAAATGTTTGCTTTCAAAATGGAAAAGGTGGTTTGCTTTGAAATTGCAAATGGTGATTTAGTTTGAAAATGCAAATGCTGGTTTGGTTTGAAATTGCAAAAGGAGGTTTGGTTTGAAAACGGAAAAGGTTTGCTATGAAAATGCAAAAGGAGGTTTGCCTTGAATATGCAAAAGGTTTGCTTTGAAAATGCAAAAGGTGGTTTGGTTTGAAAATGCAATGGTTGATTGGTTTAGAAATACAAATGGTGGATTTGTTTGAAAATGCAAAAGGAGGTATGGTTGAAAATGGTAATGGTGGTTTGGATTTAAAATGGAAATGGTGGCTTGGTTTGAAAATGCAAAAGGTGGATTGGTTTGAAAATGCACAAGATTGGGTTTGAAAATGGAAATGTTGGTTTAGTTTGAAAATGCAGATAGTCCTTTGCTTTGAAAATGCAAAAGGTTTGGTTTGGAAATGCAAAAGGTTTGCATTGAAAAAGCAAATTTCGTTTGATTTGAGAATGGAAAATGTGGTTTGTTTTGAAAATGCAAAAGGTGGTTTTGTTTGAAAATGTATTTTGTGGATGTGTTTGTAAATGCAAAAGGTTTGCTTTCAAAATGCAAAAGGTGGTTTGGTTTGAAATTGCAAATGGTGATTTAGTTTGAAAATGCAAATGGTGGTTAGGTTTGAACACGCAAAAGGGGTTTTGGTTTGAAAATGCAAAAGGTTTGGTTTGAAAATGCAAAAGAATTGCGATGAAAATGCAAAAGTTGATTGGTTTGAAAATGCAAATGGTGGTTTAGTTTGGAAATGTAAAAGGAGGTTTGGTTGCAATTGCTAATGGTGGTCTGGTTTGAACATGCAAATTGTGGCTTGGTTTGAAAATGCAAATGGTTTGCTTTGAAAATGCAAAAGATGGTTTGGTTTGAAAATGCAAAAGGTTTGGTTTTAAAATGCAAAATGTTTGGTTTCAAAATGCAAAAGGTTTGGCATGGAAATGCAAAAGATGGCTTGGTTTGAAAATGCAAATGGTTTGCTTTGCAAATGGAAATGTTGGTTTGGTTTGAAAATGCAAAATGGTGGTTTGGTTTGAAAATATAAATGGAGGTTTTGTTTGAAAATGCAAAAGGTTTGCGTTGGTTACAAAATGCAAATGGTGGAAATGAAAGAGGAGGTTTGGTTTGAAAATCGAAAACATTTGCTTTGAAAATGCAATAGGTTCGCTTAGAATATGCAAGCGTTAGTTGGCATTGCAAATGCAAAATGTTTGCTTTGAAAAAGCAAAATGTTTGCTTTGAAAATGTAAAAGGAAGTTTGCTTTGAAAATGCAAAAGGAGGTTTGTTTTGAAAGTGCAAAAGGAGATTTGGTTTGAAAATGCAACAGGTTTGCTTTGAAGATGGAAATGGTTTGCTTTGAAAATGCAGAAAGTTGTTAGCTTTGAAAATTGAAAATGAGGTTTGGTTTGAAATGCAAAAGGTTTGCTTTGGAAACGCAAAACGTTTGCTTTCAAAATACGAAAGATTTGATTTGAAAAAGCAAAAGGTTTGCTTTTGAAATGCAAAAAGTTTGCTTTGAAAATGTAAAAGGTTTACTTTGAAAATGCAAAATAAAGTTTCCTTTGAAAATGCAAAAGGAGGTTTGGTTTGAAATTGCAAATTGTGGTTTGGTTTGAACATGCAAATTGTGGTTTGATTTAAAAATGCAAAAGGGGTTTTGGTTTGAAATTGCAAATGGTGGTTTGCTTTGAAAATGCAAATGGAGGTTTGGTTTGAAAATGCAAAATGATTGCTTTGAAAATGCAAAAGATTTGCTTTGAAAATGCAAGAGGAGGTTTGGTTTGAAAATGGAAAAGGTGGTTTGCTTTGAAAATAAAAATAGTGGTTTAGTTTGGAATGCAAATGGTGCTTTTGTTTGAAAATGCAACAGAGGGTATTGAAAATGGTAATGGTGTTTTGGATTTGAAATGCACAAGATTTGGTTTGAAAGTGCAGAGTTACGGATTACATTCAAATATTTTTTTCCGATATCTACAACTCAGAGATTATGTTAAATCAAACACACAAGTTTATAGGAATAAATAAATCCTTGATGAATGTTTGAATAAGCATCCTAATACAGAAAAAACTAACAACTTATATAATATCCTTTTAGATAGCGAGATACCAAGAACGGAAGCATATACACATACATGGGAAAATGAAATAAACCAACCCATAACGAAAGATATATGGGCCAATAGTTTACAATATATACATCAATGTTCGTTAAATACCAGACATGCTTTAATACAATTTAAAATATTAAACATTACTCAAAAGTTAAATTGAATAGAATCTACCCACAAATCTCCTCTATCTGTGATAAATGTCAGCATCCAGAGGCTAATTTAACACATACTTTTGCAAATTGTATAAAAATTAAGAATTTCTGGACTGACATTTTTAGAATAACTTCTGGTATTTAATATTAAATTGGATACGGATTCAAAATTAATAATACTTGGAATATCAGAACAATGTCTAATACCTACAACAAGTCAACAAATTTCCTAGATTATAGTATAATAATTGGGAAGAAATTAATATTTAAATTTTGGAAAGGCCCGATATGCCCCACAATTAAAATGTGGATTACGGAAATGTCTGACACCCTACACTTGGAAAGAATAAGATTTGCCCTAATGGACAAACAAGAAACCTTCGTTAGAATATGGTCTTTTTTCATTGATTACTTAAAAGGGTAGATCGGTTCGGCAAGGAACCCTAACTGAAACTGAAAGGATTAGATGAAAAGTTACGTTTTATATCTCTTGATTTTATCTCCAATGACGTATTAATAGTAAATTATTCCATTCTTTATGAATTCTTTTTTTGATTTATATATTATTTTTCTCTCTGATTCTCTCTCTTTAAAAAAATAAAATTATTAGAGAAAAAATGATCCATTTGAAAATATTAATAATGTACGATTGTTGCACACAAAATATTACTATCATAATATGTGTTTGCTAATGTACTGCTTACCTACTCTAATAAAATATATATATATTAAAAAAAGAAAGTGCAAATGTTGGTTTGGTTTGAAAATGCAAATGTTCGTTTGGTTTGAAAATGCAAAAGGTTTGCTTTGGAAATGCAAAAGGTTTGCTTTGAAAACGCAAATGTTCGTTTGCTTTGAAAATGCAAATGTTCGTTTGCTTTGAGAATGGAAAAGGTGGTTTGGTTTGAAAATGCAAAACTAGTTTGTTTTAAAAATGCAAATTGGTGGTTTTGTTTGAAAATGTATTCGGTGGATGGTATTGAAAATGCAAAAGGTCTGCTTTCAAAATGCAAAAGGTGGTTTGGTTTGAAATTGGAAATGGTGGTTTAGTTTGAAAATGCAAATGGTGGTTTGGTTTGAAAATGCAAAAGGTTTGCTTTGAAAATGCAAAAAAAATTGCTTTGAAAATGCAAAAAGAGTTTTGACTAGAAAATGCAAAAGGTGGTTTCAGTTGAAAATGCAAATGGTGGTTTGGTTTGGAAATGCAACATGTTTACTTTGGAATTGCAAAAGGTTTGCTTTGAAAATGCAAATGGTTTGCTTTAAAAATGCAAATTAAGGTTTGATTTCAAAATTCAAATGGCGGTTGCTTTGAAAGTGAAACAGGTGGTTTGAGTTGAAAATGCAAATGGTGGTTTGGTTTGAAAATGCAAAATGTTTGCTTTGGAAATGCAAAAGGTTTGCTTTAAAAATGCAAAAGGTTTGGTTTGAAAATGCAAATGGTTTGGTTTGAAAATACAAATGGTGGTTTGGTATTAAAACGCTAAAGGTGGTTTGGTTTGAAAATGCAAAAGGAGAATTGGATAGAAAATGCAAAACATTTGGTTTCAAAATGCAAAAGGTTTGCTTTAAAAATGCAAAAAGGTTGATATCTTTGAAAATGCAAAAGGTGGTTTCAGTTGAAAATGCAAATGGTGGTTTGGTCTGGAAATGAGAAAGGTTTGCTTTGGAAATGCAAAAGGTTTGCTTTGAAATGCAAATGGTGGTTTGCAATGAAAATGCAAAAGGTTTGCTTTGACGATGTAAAAGGCTTGCTTTGGAAATGCAATCGGTGGTTTGGTTTGAAAATGCAAATGCTGGTTTGGTTTGAAAATGCAAAAGGTTTGCTTTTGAAATGCAAAAGGTTTGATTTGAAAATGCAAAAGTTAGTTTGTTTTGAGAATGGAAATGGTGGTTTGGTTTGAAAATTCAAAAGGTGCGTTGCTTTGAAAATGCAAAATGGTGGTTTGGTTTGAAAAGGTAAATAGTGATTTGGTTTGAAAATGCAAAAGGTTTGCTTTGCAAATGCATAAGGGTTGCTTTGAAAATACAAAAGGTTTGCTTTGGAAAATAGGTTTGCTTTGGAAAAGCAAACCTATGAAAATGAAAATGGTTTGCTATAAAAATGCAAAAGATGCTTTGCTTTGAAAATGCAGCAGGTGGTTTGAGTTGAAAATGCAAATGGTGGTTTGGTTTGGAAATGCAAAATATTTGCTTTGGAAATGCAAAAGGTTTGCTTTAAAAATGCAAAAGGTTTGGTTTGAAAATGCGAAAGGTTTGGTTTGAAAATGCAAATGGTGGTTTGGTTTTAAAACGCTAAAGGTGGTTGGATTGAAAATTCAAAAGGAGAATTGGTTTGAAAATGCAAAAGTTAGTTTGTTTTGAGAATGAAAATGGTGGTTTGGTTTGAAAATGCAAAAGGTGCTTTGCGTTGAAAATGCAAATAGTGGTCTGGTTTGGAAATGCAAAATGTTTACTTTGGATGTGCAAAAGGTTTGCTTTGAAAATGCAAATGGTTTGCTTTAAAAATGTTTGGTTTGAAAATGCAAAAGGTTTGGTTTGAAAATGCAAGACGTTTGCTTTGAAAATGCAAAAGGAAGTTTGGTTTGAAATTGCAAAAAGTGGTTATCTTTGAAAATGCAAATGGTGGTTTTGTTTGGAAATGCAAAATGTTTACTTTGGATGTCCAAAAGGTTTGCTTTGAAAATGCAGATGGTTTGCTTTAAAGATGCAAAAGGTTTGGTTTGAAAATGCGAAAGGTTTGGTTTGAAAATGCAAATGGTGGTTTGGTTTTAAAACGCTAAAGGTGGTTTGGATTGAAAATTCAAAAGGAGAATTGGTTTGAAAATGCAAACGGTTTGCTTTAAAAATGCAAAAAATGGTTATATTTGAAAATGCAAAAGGTGGTTTGAGTTGAAAATGCAAGTGGTGGTTTGGTCTGGAAATGAGAAAGGCTATGAAAATGCAAAAGGTTTGCTTTGACGATGCAAAAGGTTTGCTTTGGAAATGCAATCGTTGGTTTGGTATGAAAATCCAAAAGGAGGTTTGGTTGAAAATGCTAATGGTGGTTTGGTTTGAAAATGTGAAAGGAGGTTTGGTTGAAAATGCTAATGGTGGTTTGTTTTGAAAATGCAAAATATTGTTTGTTTTTGAAAATGTAAAAAGTTAGGTTAGAAAATGCAAATGCTGGTTTGGTTTGAAAATGCAAAAGGTTTGCTTTTGAAATGCAAAGAGTTTGCTTTGAAAATGCAAGAGTTAGTTTGTTTTGAGAATGGAAATGGTGGTTTGGTTTGACAATGCAAAAGGTGCTTTGCGTTGAAAATGCAAATAGTGGTTTTGTTTGGAAATGCAAAATGTTTACTTTGGATGTGCAAAAGGTTTGCTTTGAAAATGCAAATGGTTTGCTTTAAAAATGCAAAATGGCGGTTGCTTTGAAAATGAAACAGGTGGTTTGCTATGAAAATCTAAAAGATGGTTTGGTTTGAAAATGCAACAGATAGTTTGAGTTGAAAATGCAAATGGTGGTTTGGTTTGGAAATGCAAATGCTTGGTTTGGAAATGCAAAATGTTTGCTTTAAAAATGCAAAATGTTTGGTTTGAAAATACAACCGGTTTGGTTTAAAAATGTAAATGGTGGTTTGGTTTTAAAACGGTAATGGTGGTTTGGTTTGAAAATACAAAAGGAGAATTGGTTAGAAAATGCAAAAGGTTTGCTTTGAAGATGCAATAGGTTTGCATTAAAAATGCGAAAATTGGCTATCTTTGAAAATGCAAAAGGTGGTTTGCTATGAAAATGAAAAAGTTTTTCCTTTGAAAATGCAAACCTATGTTTGGTTTTAAAATGCAAAAGGTTTGGTTTGAAAATGCAAGACGTTTGCTTTGAAAATGCAAAAGGAAGTTTGGTTTGAAATTGCAATAAGTGGTTATCTTTGAAAATGCAAAAGGCGGTTTGAGTTGAAAATGCAAAAGGTGGTTTGGTCTGGAAATGAAAAAGGTATGCTTTGAAAATGCAAAAGATTAGATTTGAAAATGCAAACGTATGGTTGGTTTTAAAATGCAAAAAGCTTAGTTTCAAAATGCAATATGGTTTGAAAACGTAAATGGTGCTTTGGTTTGAAACTGCAAAGGGAGATTTGGTTTGAAAATGCAGAAGGTTTGCTTTGAAAATTCAAAAAGTGGTATGCATTGAAAATGCAAAAAGAAGTTTGGTTTGAAAATGCAAAAGGTGAATTGCTTTGAACGGTGGTTTGCTTTGAAAAGGTCAAAAGTGGTTTGCCTTGAAAAAGCAAAGAGTGGTTTGCAATGAAAAGCAAAAGGTTTCTTTTGAAAATGCAAAATATTTGATTTGAAAAAGCAAAAGGTTTGCTTTGAAAATGCAAAAGGTTTCCTTTGAAAATGCAAGACGTTTGCTTGGAAAATGCAAAAGAAAGTTTAGCTTGAAAATGCAAATGGAGGTTTGGTTTGAAATTGCAAATGGTGGTTTGTTTGAAAATGCAAATTGTGGTTTGGTTTGAAAATGCGAGAGGGGGTTTGGATTGAAATTACAAATGGTGGTTTGGTTTGAAAATGCAGAAGGTCTGGTTTGCAAATGCAAAAGGATTGGATTGAAAATGCAAATGATGGTTTGAACACGCATATGGTGGTTTGGTTTGAAAACTCAAATGGGGGTTTGGGATTTGGTTTGAAAATGCAAAAGATTTGGTTTGAAAATGCAAAATGTAGTTTGGCTTGAAAATACAAAAGGTTTGCTGTGACAATGTAAAAGTAGGTTTGGTTTGAAAATGCAAAATATTTAATTTGAAAAATCAAAAGTTTGCTTTGAAAATGCAAAATGTTTGCTTTGGAAATGCAAAACGAAGTTTGGATTGAAAATACAATGGGAGGTTTGGTTTGAAATTGCAAACGTCGGATTTGTATGAAAATGCAAACGGTGGTTTGGTTTGAAAATGCAAAAGGTTTGCTTTGAAAATGCAGAAGTAGGTTTGGTTTGAAAATGCAAAAGGTTTGCTTTGAAAATGCAAATGGAGGTTTGACTTTAATATGCAAAAGGTTTGCTTTTGCATATTAACGGTGGTTTGCAATGAATGGTGGTTTGAAAATGCAAATGATGATTTGGTTGGAAAACGCAAATGGTGGTTTGGTTTGAAAATGCAAAAGGATATTCGGTTTGAAAATGAGGAAGGTTTGCTTTGAAAATGCAAAAAGTGGTTAGGTTTGAAACTGCAAAAGGAGCTTTGGTTTGAAAATGCAAAAGGTTTGCTTTGAAGATGCAAAAGGTTTGCTTTGGAAATGCAAAACGAAGTTTGGATTGAAAATACAATAGGAGGTTTGGTTTGAAATTGCAAACGTCGGATTTGTATGAAAATGCAAACGGTGGTTTGGTTTGAAAATGCAAAAGGTTTGCTTTGAAAATGCAGAAGTAGGTTTGGTTTGAAAATGCAAAAGGTTTGCTTTGAAAATGCAAATGGAGGTTTGACTTTAATATGCAAAAGGTTTGCTTTTGCATATTAACGGTGGTTTGCAATGAATGGTGGTTTGAAAATGCAAATGATGATTTGGTTGGAAAACGCAAATGGTGGTTTGGTTTGAAAATGCAAAAGGAGATTCGGTTTGAAAATGAGGAAGGTTTGCTTTGAAAATGCAAAAAGTGGTTAGGTTTGAAACTGCAAAAGGAGCTTTGGTTTGAAAATGCAAAAGGTTTGCTTTGAAGATGCAAAAGGTTTGCTTTGAAGATGCAAAAGGTTTGCTTTGAAAATGCAAAAAAGAGGTTTGGCTTGAAATTGCTTATGGTGGTTTGGTTTAAAAGTGCAAAAGGCGGTTTGGTTTCGAAATGCAAAATGGTGGTTAGGTTTGAAAATGTAAAGGGTGGTTTGGTTTGAAAATGCAAAAGGTTTTCTTTGAAAATGTAAAAGATTTTTTTTTTAAATGCAAAAGAATTTGAAAATGCAAAAGGAGATTCGGTTTGAAAATGAGGAAGGTTTGCTTTGAAAATGCAAAAAGTGGTTAGGTTTGAAACTGCAAAAGGAGCTTTGGTTTGAAGATGCAAAAGGTTTGCTTTGAAGATGCAAAAGGTTTGCTTTGAAAATGCAAAAAAGAGGTTTGGCTTGAAATTGCTTATGGTGGTTTGGTTTAAAAGTGCAAAAGGCGGTTTGGTTTCGAAATGCAAAATGGTGGTTAGGTTTGAAAATGTAAAGGGTGGTTTGGTTTGAAAATGCAAAAGGTTTTCTTTGAAAATGTAAAAGATTTTTTTTTTAATGCAAAAGAAGGTTTGGCTTGAAAATACAAAAGGTTTGCTGTGACAATGTAAAAGTAGGTTTGGTTTGAAAATGCAAAATATTTAATTTGAAAAATCAAAAGTTTGCTTTGAAAATGCAAAATGTTTGCTTTGGAAATGCAAAACGAAGTTTGGATTGAAAATACAATAGGAGGTTTGGTTTGAAATTGCAAACGTCGGATTTGTATGAAAATGCAAACGGTGGTTTGGTTTGAAAATGCAAAAGGTTTGCTTTGAAAATGCAGAAGTAGGTTTGGTTTGAAAATGCAAAAGGTTTGCTTTGAAAATGCAAATGGAGGTTTGACTTTAATATGCAAAAGGTTTGCTTTTGCATATTAACGGTGGTTTGCAATGAATGGTGGTTTGAAAATGCAAATGATGATTTGGTTGGAAAACGCAAATGGTGGTTTGGTTTGAAAATGCAAAAGGAGATTCGGTTTGAAAATGAGGAAGGTTTGCTTTGAAAATGCAAAAAGTGGTTAGATTTGAAACTGCAAAAGGAGCTTTGGTTTGAAAATGCAAAAGGTTTGCTTTGAAGATGCAAAAGGTTTGCTTTGAAGATGCAAAAGGTTTGCTTTGAAAATGCAAAAAAGAGGTTTGGCTTGAAATTGCTTATGGTGGTTTGGTTTAAAAGTGCAAAAGGCGGTTTGGTTTCGAAATGCAAAATGGTGGTTAGGTTTGAAAATGTAAAGGGTGGTTTGGTTTGAAAATGCAAAAGGTTTTCTTTGAAAATGTAAAAGATTTTTTTTTTAAATGCAAAAGAAGGTTTGGCTTGAAAATGCAAAAGGTTTGCTTTAATAATGCAAAAGGTAATTTGTTTTGAAAATGCAAATGGTGGTTTGGTTTGAAGATTAAATATGAGGTGTTTCTTCAAAATGCAAAAGGTTTGCTTTGAAAATGCAAAAGGTGGTTTGGTTTAAAAATGCAAATGGTCGTTTGGTTTGGAAATGAAAACGGTGCTTTTGTTTTTAAAATGCAAATGGAGGTTTGGTTGAAAATGCTAATCGTGGTTTGGTTGAAAATGCAAATGTTTATTTGGTGTGAAAATGCAAATGGTGGTTTGATTTGCAAATGCAAAAGGTTTGGTTTGAAAATGCAAAATATTTGCATTGAAAATGCAAAAGTTAGTTTGTTGTGAGAATGGGAATGGTGGTTCGGTTCGAAAATGAAAAAGGTGTTTTGAAAATGCAAATGGTGGTTTGGTTTCAAGACGCAAATGGCATTAGGTTTGAAACTGCAAAAGGAGCTTTGGTTTGAAAATGCAGACGGTTTGCTTTGAAATTAAAAAAGGTTTGCTTCGAAAATGCAAAAATTGGTTTTCTTTGAAAACGCAATAGGAGGTTTGGTTTGAAATTGCAAATGGTGGTTTGAAAATGCAAATGATGATTTGGTTTGAAAACGCAAATGGTGGTTTGGTTTGAAAATGCAAAAGGAGATTCGGTTTGAAAATGAGGAAGGTTTGCTTTGAAAATGCAAAAAGTGGTTAGGTTTGAAACTGCAAAAGGAGCTTTGGTTTGAAAATACAAAAGGTTTGCTTTGAAAATGTAAAAGTAGGTTTGGTTTGAAAATGCAAAAGATTTAATTTGAAAAAGCAAAAGTTTGCTTTGAAAATGCAAAAGGTTTGCTTTGGAAAAGCAACAGGTAGTTTGGTTTGAAAATGCAAATGGAAGTTTGGTTTGAAAATACAAAAGGATTGCTTTGAAAATGCAAAAGTAGGTTTGGTTCGAAAATGCAAAAGATTTAATTTGAAAAAGCAAAAGTTTGCTTTGAAAATGCAAAATGTTTGCTTTGGAAATGCAAAACGAAGTTTGGTTTTAAAAATGGAATAGGAGGTTTGGTTTGAAATCGCAAACGGCGGATTTGTATGAAAATGCAAACGGTGGTTTGGTTTGAAAGTGCAAAAGGTTTGCTTTGAAAATGCAAAAGGAGGTTTGGTTTGAAAATGCAAAAGGTTTGCTTTGATAATGCAAATGGAGGTTTGGCTTGAAAATGCAAATGGTGGTTTGGTTTGGAAATGGAAATGGTGGTTTGGTTTGAAAACGCAAAAGGAGGTTTGGTTGAAAATGGTAATGGTGGTTTGGTTTGAAAATGCAAATCATGGATTTGTGTGAAAATGCAGAAGGAGTTTCGTTTGAAAATGCAAAATGTTTGCATTGAAGATGCAAAAGGTTTGCTTTGAAAATACAAAAGGTCATTTGCTTTGAAAACGCATCAGGTGGTTTGCTTTATGGAAAATGTGGTTTGGTTTGAAAATGCAAAAGGTGGTTTTCTTTGAAAATGCAACAGGTAGTTTGAGTTGAAAATGCAAATGTTGGTTTGGTTTAGAAAAGCAAAAGGTTCGCTTTGGAAATGCAAAAGACTTGCTTTGAAAATGCAAAACGTTTGCTTTAAAATGCAAATGAAGTTTTGTTATCAAAATGCAAACGGTGGTTTGCTTTGTGAATGCAACAGGTGGTTTGCTATGAAAATGCAAATGGTGGTAAACCATCAAAATGCAAAAGGTTTGCTTTGAAGATGCAAAAGGTTTGCTTTGAAAATGCAAAAAAAGAGGTTTGGCTTGAAATTGCTTATGGTGGTTTGGATTAAAAGTGCAAAAGGCGGTTTGGTTTCAAAATGCAAAATGTTGGTTAAGTTTGAAAATGCAAATGGTGGTTTGGTTTGAAAATGCAAAACATTTGCTTTCAAAATGCAAAAGGTTTGCTTTCAAAATGTGAAAGATTTGCTTTAACAATGCAAAAGGAGGTTTGGCTCGAAAATGCAAAAGGTTTGCTTTAAAAATGCAAAAGAAGATTTGTTTTGAAAATGCAAATGGTGGCTTGGTTTGAAGATTAAATAGGAGGTGTTGCTTCAAAATCCAAAAGGTTTGCTTTGAAAATGCAAAATGTGGTTTGGTTTAAAAATGCAAATGATCGTTTGGTTTGGAAATGCAAACGGAGGTTTGGTTGAAAATGCTAATCGCGGTTTGGTTGAAAATGCAAATGTTTATTTGGTGTGAAAATGCAAATGGTGGTTTGAAAATGCAAATGATGATTTGGTTTGAAAAACGCAAATGGTGGTTTGGTTTGAAACTGCAAAAGGAGATTCGGTTTGAAAATGCGGAAGGTTTGCTTTGAAAATGCAAAAAGTGGATAGGTTTGAAACTGCAAAAGGAGCTTTGGTTTGAAAATGCAAAAGGTTTGCTTTCAAAATGCAAAAGGTAGTTTGGTTAGAAAATGCAAAAGGTGGTTTGCTTTGAAAATGTAAATGGAGGTTTGGTTTGAAAATGCAAAAGATTTAAATTGAAAAAGCAAAAGTTTGCTTTGAAAATGCAAAAGGTTTGCTTTGGAAATGCAAAAGGTAGTTTGCTTTGAAAATGCAAATGGAAGTTTGGTTAGAAAATACAAAAGGATTGCTTTGAAAATGCAAAAGTAGGTTTGGTTTGAAAATGCAAAGGATTTAATTTGAAAAAGCAAACGTTTGCTTCGAAAATGCAAAAGGTTTGCTTCGAAAGGCAAAACGAAGGTATTTTTGAAAATGCAATCGGAGGTTTGGTTTTAAATTGCAAACGGTGGGTTTGTATGAAAATGCAAACGGTGGTTTGGTTTGAAAATGCAAAAGGTTTGGTTTGACAATGAAAAAGGATGTTGACTTGAATAGGCAAATATTTGCTTTGAAAATATAAAAGGTGGATTGCTTTCAAAATGCAAAAGGTTTTCTTTCAAAATGCAAAAGGTTTGCTTTGAAAATGCAAAAGGAGGTTTGGCTTGAAAATGCAAAAGATTTCATCTGTTAAAGAAACAGGTTTGCTTTGAAAATGCAAAAGGATGTTTGGATTGGAAATGAAAAAGGAGGGTTGGTTTGAAATTGCAAATGGTTGTTTGGTTTGAAAATGCAATAGGATGTTTAGCTTCAGAATGCAAAAGGTTTGCTTTGAAAATGCAAAAGGTGGTTTGGTTTAAAAATGCAAATGGTGGTTTGGTTTCGAAATGCAAACGGTGGTTTGGTTTTTAAAATGCAAAAGTCGGTTTGGTTGAATATGCTAATGGTGGTGTAGTTTGAAAATACAAATGTTGGTTTAGTGTGAAAATGCAAATGTTGGTTTGGCTTGAAAATGCAAAATGGTGGTTTGGTTTCAAAATGCAAAACGTTTGCTTTCAAAATGCAAAAGGAGGTTTGGGTTGAAAATGCAAATGGTGGTTTGGTGTGGAAATGCAAACGGTTTGCTTTGAAAATGCAAAGGATTTGCATTGAAAATGCAAATGGTTTGCTTCGAAAATGCAAAAGGTGGTTTGGTTTGAAACATAGAAACATACAGACATAGAAAAAAAGGTGCAGGAGTACGCCATTCGGCCCTTCGAGTCTGCAGCGCCATTCAATATGATCATGGCTGATCATCCAACTCAGTATCCCGTACCTGCCTTCTCTCAATACCCCCTGATCCCTTTAACCACAAGAGCCATATCCAACTCCCTCTTGAAAATAGCCTCATTCTGATCAGGGAGCATAGAATATGAATCAGCAAATCATTATATGCGAATATATTAGCATTCAGTCTATAAATGCCTTCCATTGTGGGAGATTTCAACTTTCCACACATAGACTGGGAAACACATTCTGTAAATGGGCTGGATGGTTTGGTGTTTGTAAAATGTGTGCAGGATAGTTTTTTGCAGCAATACATAGAGGTGCCTACTAGAGGAGGGGCAGTGCTGGACCTCCTGTTAGGAAATGAGACGGGACAGGTGGTGGAGGTATGCGTAGGGGAGCACTTCGGGTCCAGTGATCACAATACCATTAGTTTCAATATAATTATGGAGAAGGACAGAACTGGGCCTAGGGTTGAGATTTTTGATTGGAGAAAGGCTAACTTTAACGAGATGCGAGATGATTTAAAAGGAGTGAACTGGGACATTTTGTTTTATGGGAAAGATGTAGAGGAGAAATGGAGGACATTTAAAGGGGAAATTTTAAGAGTACAAAATCTTTATGTTCCTGTTCGGTTGAAAGGAACCAGTACAAAATTGGAAAGAGCCCTGGTTTTCAAGGGAAATTGGACATCTTGTTCGGAAAAAGAGGGAGATCTACAATAATTATAGGCAGCATGAAGTAAATGATGTGCTTGAGGAGTATAAGGAATGTTAAAAGAATCTAAAGGAAGAAATTAGAAAAGCTAAAAGAAGATATGAGGTTGCTTTGGCAAGTAAGGTGAAAGTAAATCCAAAGGGTTTCTACAGCTATGTTAATAGCAAAAGGATAACAAGGGATAAAATTGGTCCATTGGAGAGACCGAGTGGACAGCTATCTGCAGAGCCAAAAGAGATGGGGGAGATATTGAACAATTTATTTTCTTCGGTATTCACCAAGGAGAAGGATATTGAATTATGTGAGGTAAGGGAAACTAGTAGAGTAGCTATGGATACTATGAGTTTCAAAGTAAAATAAGTACTGGCACTTTTGAAAAATATAAAAGTGGATAAGTCTCCAGGTCCTGACAGGATATTCCCTAGGACATTGAGGGAAGTTAGTGTAGAAATAGCCGGGGCTATGACAGAAATATTTCAAATGTCATTAGAAACTGGAATAGTCCCCGAGGATTGGCGTACTGCGCATGTTGTTCCATTGTTTAAAAAGGGTTCTAAAAGTAAACCTAGCAATTATAGACCGGTTAGTTTGACTTCAGTGGTGGGCAAATTAATGGAAAAGATACTTAGAGATAATATATATAAGTATCTGGATAAAGAGGGTCTAATTAGGAACAGTGAACATGGATTTATGCCTGGAAGGTCATGTTTGACTAATCTTCTTGAATTTTTTGAAGAGGTTACTAGGGAACTTGACGAGGGTAAAGCAGTGGATGTTGTCTATATGGACTTCAGTAAGGCCTTTGACAAGGTTCCTCATGGAAGGTTGGTTAAGAAGGTTCAACTGTTGGGTATAAATGCAGGAATAGCAAGATGGATTCAACAGTGGCTGAATGGGAGAAGCCAGAGGGTAATGGTGGATGGCTGTTTGTCGGGTTGGAGGCAGGTGACTAGTGGGGTGCCTCAGGAATCTGTGTTGGGTCCTTTGTTGTTTGTCATGTACATCAATGATCTGGATGAAGGGGTGGTAAATTGGATTAGTAAGTATGCAGATGATACCAAGATAGGGGGTGTTGTGGATAATGAAGAGGATTTCTAAAGTCTACAGAGTGATTTAGGCCAGTTGGAAAAATGGGCTGAAAGATGGCAGATGGAGTTTAATGTTGATAAATGTGAGGTGCTACACCTTGGCAGGACAAATCAAAATAGGACGAACATGGTAAACGGTAGGGAATTGAAGAATACAGTTGAACAGAGGGATCTGGGAATAACCGTGCATAGTTCCTTGAAGGTAGAATCTCATATAGATAGGGTGG
The DNA here is from genome assembly GCA_963514005.1 of Raja brachyura. Next base: position 56,701 of record CAUPSL010000900.1, read on the forward strand.
TAAAGAAAGCTTTTGGTATGCTAGCCTTTATAAATCAGAGCATTGAGTATAGAAGCTGGGATGTAATGTTAAAATTGTACAAGACGTTGGTGAGACCAAATCTGGAGTATGGTGTACAATTTTGGTCGCCCAATTATAGGAAGGATGTCAACAAAATAGAGAGGGTACAGAGGAGATTTACTAGAATGTTGCCTGGGTTTCAACAGCTAAGTTACAGAGATAGGTTGAATAAGTTAGGTCTTTATTCTCTGGAGCGCAGAAGGTTAAGGGGTGACTTGATAGACTTCTTTAAAATGATGAGAGGGATAGACAGAGTTAATGTGGACAAGCTTTTCCCTTTGAGAATAGGGAAGATTCAAACAAGAGGACATGACTTTAGAATTAAGGGACAGAGGTTTAGGGGTAACATGAGGGGGAACTTCTTTACTCAGAGAGTGGTAGCGGTGTGGAATGAGCTTCCAGTGGAAGTGGTGGCGGCAGGTTCGTTGGTATCATTTAAAAATAAATTGGATAGGCATATGGATGAGAAGGGTATGGAGGGTTATGGTATGAGTGCAGGCAGGTGGGACTAAGGGAAAAAAGTTGTTCGGCACGGACTTGAAGGGCCGAGATGGCCTGTTTCCGTGCTGTAATTGTTATATGGTTATATGGTTATTGCACTTCCACTGACAACCCTTCAAGAATCAATTACCAGTCTATCTTGGCCATATTTGATTTGAAAATGCAAACGGTGGTTTGCTTTGTAAATGCAAAAGGTGATTTTCTTTGAAAATGCACAAGGTGGTTTGCTTTGAAAATGC
>CAUPSL010000900.1:62500-64288 GCA_963514005.1 Raja brachyura
TAGAGAGCGTAGGAGAGAGAGTAACAGTTCGGGAAGAGTGACATCAGTAAGGGTGGATGGAGAGAGAAAGAGAGAAGGGAGAGGTGCGGCATCATTCGCCGTTATATTTAGGTTTAGGACAATTCTGAGGCGGCAATGTTTCTGTTCTCTGAGTGTCGTGAGTCTTTGGGTTGTGCCGCATCAGAGGTGATGAAGGCATAGCATGTGATTGTCCCATGTATAGATAACATATAACATATAACAATCACAGCACGGAAACAGGCCTTCTCGGCCCTTCCAATCCGTGCCGACCATTTATTTCCCCCTAGTCCCATGTACCTGCACTCAGACCATACGCCTCCATACCCTTCCCGTCCATATACCTATCCATAGTCAGATCTATTCCAGGCAAGCAGGGAGTGAATGGTTCCCGGGGTCAGTCAGCGGGAGTGTGGGTTTGAAGTCACAGTCAGTGAAGCCGCGATCATATTGAGTGGTGAGGCAGAGTGGATGGAGGGGGGGCATTTTTGTCCGAGGTGATGTGTTGAACTAATACTTCAACCTGTGGACAAAGGTCGTCCAGTCCAGTCCACCTTCAAACTGGGCACCAGAAGCCCTGAGAGGGTCCCTGGAATTTGGCATTGCCTTGCTGAGTGAAACGGATTGAAGGAACTCAGACAAACAACATGAGGTGGAGAGTTGGATCTGATGGAGTTTCAAACAATATCCCCTTTGCTGGAACAATGGCGCCGCTCCCAATTTCCATCCCTCAGTATCTATTGCCACAATTCCCAGTCTTTGGAGTTTCTCAATCAATTCCCTGAATAAATCACAACCTGTCTGTCTCAGCAGGGATGTCACTCGGCTGATGTCATTTGTTTGTGAATCATTTCTAAATCTCTATTTTTAAATGTGCTGAAACTTCACTGTCCCGGTGGAAACGGAAAATGGTATAAAATCTCCAGGAATGTTCTGCCCCAGCATTTCATTCCGAGACGTTACCGGTAGCTCACGGGGACACGTCGCTGGGCAGAGAAAATGGGGCAGCATATTTATGAATATTACGCCGTGGCGAGAATCCTGTACGTGATCATTGTTGCCGTTGGAGTCCCTGGTAAGTGAGCAGAACAATTCAAGTTTTATAACTCCATCCGTGTGTTAACTGGTGTGGACCTGATTCTGATCATCTTACACGTTCCTAACTGATGACCGTTGTACTAGAATATGTGAAGAACAGCAATCCTTTCAGTGAAATATTTGTGAATTAAAGCTGCTGTGATTGTTCTTATTTTCAGACAACTGAAACGAATCCTCTTTTTCTCCCACTGCTGCCGGCCGGGAGCCACTAGAATGTTGTTCTTGCCTTCAGTGGCACCTTGCCCAGAGTTGTTCCTGTGCTCGGGACAGGCAGGCAGGCAGCTCTACGGGACCGTGTGACTGGGAGAGAGGGGTTCACATTGTGAAGTTCACTGTGTCTGAGTTATTGATCAGAGTGAACAGCCGCTCCTGTGGACACTGTGTCTCACTGTGGAGTCTGTCTGTCACAGTCGGATTCCACCCACAGTCTGTTGGTCAATAATTGGATCAATCTGCTGGACCAGTGGCCGCGGGTCTACCGCCGTGTGTGTGTGTGGGTGTCGTTACTGAACCGAACTCACTGTGGAATGAATCCATTAACGGAGCCACTCTGCTGCCGGATTCCATGTTGTCCCTGCCTTCCCTCTGGAAACCTCTTCGTCCCCATCAGATGCCGAGTTCCCAGAGCCCTGGTTAAACGCGGCCGGCGGCTCACGGTTAAGTCTGTGAAAG
>CAUPSL010000901.1:0-58713 GCA_963514005.1 Raja brachyura
AGGGTATGGAGAGAAGGCAGGTACGGGATACTGAGTTGGATGATCAGCCATGATCATATTGAATGGCGGTGCAGGCTCGAAGGGCCGAATGGCCTACTCCTGCACCTAATTTCTATGTTTCTATGTTAATACAGGGGACAATTAATCTTCAAATCCGGAGGTCATTTGGGACGTGGGAGGAAACCGGAGCTCCCGGAGAAAACCCACGTGGTCACGGGGCGAACAGGCAAACTGTGCACATACACACACAGACAGCACCCAAAGTCAGGATCGAACCGGGGTCTCCGGAGCTGTGAGGCAGCGACTCCACCCGCTGCGTCACCCATTTCATTGTGTCATTCTCCAAACAAGACTCAACCATGCGAATCAGATCCAAATATAGGCACGGTGTGAATGGCCAGAATTCCTTGCAGCTGCAACCTGATCTGTCGGATTTTTAAGTTATGACTCTTTTGTTTTTTCAAACGCAGATTTCAAGTAACCTCTCCCCAGGTACAAGATATTTCGTAATATGCAGAAATAGTACGGACGGGGAATTTTTGCAGATGCATTTGCTGAACCGAGTTAATGAACGCTGAGCGTTTGACGGCTCTGTGCTCGCTGGAGTTTAGAAAGGTGAGGGGGATCTCATTGAAACCTAATGAAAGGGCTGGATAGAGCAGAAACAGGCCCTTCGGCCCACCGAATCCCTGCTGACCAGCGACCATCCTGTACGCTAGCACAATCCTACACACTGGGAACAATTTACAATTTTATCGAAGCCAGCGATCCCACAAGCCTGAACGTCTTTGGAGAGAGAGCCAAGAGAAATCCCATGCAGGTCACGGGGAGGACGTGCAAACTCCGTACAGACAAGCACCCGTCGTCGGTATCGAACCTGGGTCTCTGGCGCTGTGAGGCAGCAACTCTACCGCTGCAACACCGCCCTCTGATCCCATTTTCTCATCCACTCCCTACGTGCTAAGGGGCAATTTCACGGAGGCTGAATAACCGATGAATCGTACGTCTATTGCGACACGGGGTGGGTGAGGTTGGAGGTGAGCGTAGACACGTATGAAACAGCGTTGTGGTACCTGCGCAGTGGACTTTCTTTTCTTCTTCTCCGGACTCTTCAGCTGGGCCCCTCCACCATTAGTACCTAGCCGAGACAAACAGCGGTCAGCATGTGTACGGCATGTTAGTGCAACTCACCCACAGCCCGCTACAAAAACCCATCACACCCTGTCATTCAATAGACAATAGGTCCAGGAGTAGGCCATTCGGCCCTTCGAGCCAGCACCGCCATTCAATGTGATCATGGCTGATCATCCCCAATCAGTACCCCGTTCCTGCCTTCTCCCCATATCCCCTGACTCCGCTATTTTTAAGAGCCCTATCTAGCTCTCTCTTGAAAGCATCCAGAGAATCTGCCTCCACCGCCATCCAAGGCAGAGAATTCCACAGACTCACCACTCTCTGTGAGAAAAAGTGTTTCCTCGTCTCCGTTCTAAATGGCTTACGCCTTATTCTTAAACTGCTTCTGGAGTCCCCCAACATCGGGAACATGTTTCCTGCCTCTATCGTGTCCAAGCCCTTAACAATCTGTATATGTTTCAATGAGATCCCCTCTCATCCTTCTAAACTCCAGAGTGTACAAACCCAGCTGCTCCATTCTCTCAGCATATGACAGTCCCGCCATCCCGGGAATTAACCTCATAAACCTACACTGCAATCCTTCTACAGCAAGAATGTCCTTCCTCAAATTAGGGGACCAAAACTTATGGGGAGAAGGCAGGCACGGGTTATTGATAGTGGACGATCAGCCATGACCATATTGAATGGCGGTGCTGGCTCAAAGGGCCGAATGGCCTCCTCCTGCACCTATTTTCTATGTTTTTAAAACTGCACACAATACTCCGGGTGTGGTCTCACTAGGGCTCTGTACACCTGTGGAAGGACCTCTTCGCTCCTATATTAGATTTCTCTTGTTATAAAGGCCAACATGCCATTCGCTTTCTTCACTGCCTGCTGTACCTGCATGCTTATTTCAGCCAATTTTGTCCGTGCAGAACATGATGTAGAGTTAATCAGGCAACTGAACCATCCTACCAACAACTAGAGATCAGTCCTGAGCTACTATCTACCTGGAGACCCTTGGACTACCTTCAATTGGACTTTATCTTGCACTTAACGTTATTCATGTCATTCCCATCAGCATGTATTTATACACCGCGGGTGGCTTGATTGTAATCATGTATTGTCTTCCCGCTGACTGATCAGCACACAACTAAACCTTTTTCTGGTACACAAAGGAAGTAGAGGAAACACAAATTAATCTTAGAAAAAGGCACAAAGGTCAGGAAGAACATGGACAGGTGACGTTTCGGGTCAGGACCACGAAACGTCATTCCGAAGAAGGGCCCCGACCCGAAACGTCACCTATCCACGTTCTCCAGAGATGCTGCCGGAGCCACTGAGTTACTCCAGCACTTTGTGCCCTTGTTTTTTGTAAACCAGCATCTGCAGGTCCTTGCGGCTCCTAAGATTAAACTCCTGAGGCCATACAGTGGAGAAACAGGCTATTCGGCCCACCTTGCCCGCACATGTCCCATCTGTACTAGCCCCATCAGCCACATACGATTCTGACTGTTTAGCTTCTATAACCTCACTTAACTTAAATAAGTTTATAACCTGATAGTATTATTTTCAGCCTCTGATACTCCAGAGAAAATAATCCAGGTCTGTCCACCTTTTGTAGCTGATACTCTGACGTTCTGGTAAAGCCCCTCTCCAAAGCCGGCACATCCATCCTGTAATTGTTAGTATGGGAGTTTCCACACTGTTTCCCTAAACTAAACTGGTGAAGGCAAATATTCCGTAGCATGGCGCTGCCTGACCCGCTGAGTTACACCAGTACTTTGTATCCTTCTATGGCAGCCTCGCCAACAGTCTTTCCGTCATTTTCAGTGTGTTTTGAAAGTTTGTGTGAATGTTCTCCGGTTTGTTTTATGTGGGGGTGGGGGAAACTTTTTTCAATCTCTTACCCTGCCGGAGATATACGATCACTTTCCGGATCGTATCTCCGGTCGCTCTGCGGTCTAACATCGATGGAACCGGAGGCCTCGCTCGGGACTGATTTTGAGCCCCATCGCGGGGGGCCGTGGACTTACCGTCGGAGCCGATCCCTTGCCTGGGATCGCCCCAACGGCGGCCTGCGGATTTCACCATCGAGGAGCACGCAGACTGTGGATATGGAGAGCTCCAACGACACAGACGGTTCGATACGCCTCGACCCGGGCTCCAATCGCCCGGCGCGGGGAGCTGAGACCCCCCCCCGTGCAGGAGCTTGATCGTCCTGACAGGGAGAGGGCCCGACCGCCGGCAAAGGGAGTAAGATTGTCCCGTCAACGGAGGGCTCGAGGACAAAGAAGGGAAGAGGAACTCTTTATTTCGCCTTCCATCACAGTGAGGAATGTGGAGGAGTCACTGTGGTGGATGTTTATGTTAAAAGGTATTCTGTGTGTTCCGTTGCTTTTTATGTGTTTGACTGACTAGGTAAATGAAATTCCTTGTATGTTGCAAAACATACTTAGCTAATAAAGTATTATTGTATTGTAGTGTATAGAATAGTATTGTATAATATTGTATTGTGTTGAAAACCATCACATACAGTTCCCTGTTTCTATACCCCTCTCTCTACACCATAAACACATTCTCCATTGCAGGTCCACTGTTTTTCTGGCACCCCTTGGTTCCAGAGCCTTTCTGGATTATCCATTTTGCCAGACCAACAGAGATCAACTTCAGGAAGCCAAGTGGTACACAAAGTTCCTAGGAGTTAATATCACCAGCAACTTGTCCTGGACCACCCATCTCCAAGCAACGACCAAGAAAGCACACCAACGCCTCTACTTCCTTACAAGGGTTAGGAGGTACGGCATGTCCCCCAGCGACTCTCGCCAACTTCTACAGATGCGCCGTGGAGCCCAATTTATCGGGATGCATCACAGCACGGTTTGGGAAGAGCACGATCCAATAGAGCAAGGAATTGTGGATGCAGCACACACCACGACCTCCCTTCCATCGACTCCATCAACACCTCACTATGCCTGGGCAAGGCCAGCAGCATAATCAAGGAGCAGTCTCACCCCCTCTTCTCCCCTCTCCCCTCGGGCAAGAGGTACAGAAGTGTGAAAGAGCACAACTCCAGTTTCAGGCAGACAAAAATGCTGGAGAAACTCAGCGGGTGAGGCAGCATCTATGGAGCGAAGGAATAGGTGACGTTTCCAGTCGAGATCCGAAAGGTCACCTATTCCTTCGCACCATAAATGCTGCCTAACCCGCCGAGTTTTTCCAGCATTTTTGTCTACCTTTGATTTTTGGACCACTTCCTGTTGTTCTGTGTATTGATTTTAGAAAAAATGCTGCCACTTACGGCGGTCACTTTTTGGCCATCTTACTTTTCCTTCTTAAACAATCCAGATTCAGGGACAGTTTCTTCCCAGCTGTTATCAGGCAACTGAACCGTCCTACCAACAAACCAGAGAGTGGTCCTAAACTACGATCTACCTCACTGTAGATAGACTTTACCTTGCCCTTAACGTTATTCACAGTGTGCCCTTTATCATGTATCTGTGCACTGTGGGTAGCTCGCAATCATGTATTGTCTTTCTGCTGACTGGTTAGCATGCACCAACATTTTTCACTGTACCTCGATACACTTAACAATTAACTAAACTCAAACACTAATAATGTACCTGTCCACCTATAACCCTCAGGCTTGTCCACCTCCTACATGATGGGTCGCTGCTAAACTAGAACCAAAGTCAATCCTCCTCTCCAGATGCAGGTCTGATTCCCTGCCCCTTCAACCGCCCCGACCCCATCTCACACCCATCCTAATCCATTTCCCACCCCTGTCCCATCAAACCACACCATTCCCTGCCCCTCATGGTCCTGACCCACTCCCCAATCTGTGTCCACGTCCTTCCCCACTGACTCACCCTTCCCTCCCTCCCTCCCTCCCTGGTCCCTACCTTCCCTCCAGTCCTACCTGCAGATACAGCAGGCAGTGAAGCAAGCTAATGGCATGTTGGCCTTCATTGCGAGAGGATTTGAGTTCAGGAGCAAGGAGGTTCTACTGCAGTTGTACAGGGCCCTGGTGAGACCGCACCTGGAGTATTGTGTGCAGTTTTGGTCCCCTAATTTGAGGAAGGACATTCTTGCTATTGAGGGAGTGCAGCGTAGGTTCACCAGGTTAAATCCCGGGATGGCGGGACTGACATATGAGGAAAGAATGGGTCGACTGGGCTTGTATTGACTGGAATTTAGAAGGATGAGAGGGTATCTTATAGAAACATGTTAAATTATTAAAGGATTGGACAGACGAGATGCAGGAAAAATGTTCCCGATGTTGGGGGAGTCCAGAACCAGGGGCCACAGTTTAAGAATAATAAGGCGTAGGCCATTTAGGACTGAGATGTGGAAAAAACTTGCACCACCTCTCCCCTCACACACTATTCCCTCACCCCTCACTCCCTTACCTCCTCCCCTCACACTACCCCCTCCCCCACACACTCCACCCTCTCCCCGGACATTAACCCACTCTCCCCCCACCGCTCACGTTACCCTTATACCCTCTCCTCACACCCTCCCACTTTACCCCCACACACCCCACCTCACATTAACCCCCCCGCTCTTCCTCTTGTTGCCCCCCCTCCCCGCTCTTCCTCTTGTTGCCCCCTCTACTCACGACTCTTCCTCTTGTTGCCCTACTCCTCCTCTTGTTGCCCCCTCTACTCACCGCTCTTCCTCTTGTTGCCCCTTCCTCCCCCCACTTTTCCCTTCCTCTTATTGCCCCCACTCACCGCTCTTCCTCTTGTTGCCCCTCCCCCTGCTTTTCTTGTTGCCCCCGCCGATCCTCTTGTTGCCCCCCAGTCTTCCTCTTGTTCCCCCCCCACCATTCTTCCTCTTGATGTCCCCGCCTCCCCACCGCTCTTCCTCTTGTTGCCCCCTTCTCCTCCCCTCATCCTGCTCTTCCCCTTGTTGCCCCCTCATCCTCACCGCTCTTCCTCTTGTTGCCCCCTTCTACTCCCCTCATCTTGCTCTTCCTCTTGTTGCCCTCCTCCCCCCCACCGCTCTTCCTCTTGTTGTCCCCCCTCCCCGCTCTTCCTCTTGTTGCCCCCCCCTCCTCCCCTCTTCCTCGTGTTGTCCCTCATCCCCCCGCACTTCCTCTTATTGCCCCCCTCCTCCACCCGCTCTTCCTCTTGTTGCCCCTCCTCCTCAACGCTCTTCCTCTTGTTGCCCCCTCCCACACCCCCCGCTCTTCCTCTTGTTGCTCCCCTCCTCACCGCTCTTCATCTTGTTGCCCCTTCTCCTACCCACTCTTCCTGTTGTTGCCCCCCTCACCCCGCTCTTCCTCTTGTTGCCCCCCTCCCTACCACTTTGCATCTTGTTGCCCCCCGCTCTTCCTCTTGTTGCCCCCTCCTCCTCACACTCTTCCTCTTGTTGCGCCCTCACACCCACTCTTCCTCTTATTGCCCCCTCCTCCTCACACTCTTCCTCTTGTTGCGCCCTCACACCCACTCTTCCTTTTGTTGCTCCCTCCTCACCGCTCTTCCTCTTGTTGCCCCCCCTCCCTTCCTCTTGTTGCCCCCCTCATCCTCACCACTCTTCCTCTTGTTGCCCCCCTCCCTTCCTCTTGTTGCCCCCCTCATCCTCACCGCTCTTCCTCTTGTTGCCCCCCCTTCGCCTCCCCTCACCCCCTTCCTTCCTCTTGTTGCCCCCCTCATCCTCACCACTCTTCCTCTTGTTGCCCCCCTCCCTTCCCCTTGTTGCCCCCCTCATCCTCACCACACTTCCTCTTGTTGCCGCCCTCCCTTCCTCTTGTTGCCCCCGTCATCCTCACCACTCTTCCTCTTGTTGCCCCCTCCTCCTCACCGCTCTTCCTCTTGTTGCCCCCCTCCTCCTCACCACTCTTCCTCTTGTTGCCCCCTCAAACCCCCACTCTTCCTCTTGTTGCCCCCTCCTCCTCACCGCTCTTCCTCTTGTTGCCCCTCTCCCCCCGGTCTTCCTCTTGTTGCCCCCCTCCCTTCTTCTTGTTGCCCCCCTCATCCTCACCGCTCTTTCTCTTGTTGCCCCCCATTCGCCTCCCCTCACCCCATCCTTCCTCTTGTTGCCCCCCACTCTTCCTCTTGTTGCCCCCTCATCCTCACCGCTCTTCCTCTTGTTGCCCCCCTCATCCTCACCATTCTTCCTCTTGTTGCCCCCCTCATCCTCACCACCCTTCCTCTTGTTGCCTCCCTCATCCTCACCACTCTTCCTCTTGTTGCCCCACTCACCCTCACCACTCTTCCTGTTGCCCCCCTCCTCCCTTCCTCTTGTTGCCCCCCTCATCCTCACCACTCTTCCTCTTGTTGCCCCCCTCTCTTCCTCTTGTTGCCCCCCTCATCCTCACCACTCTTCCTCTTGTTGCCCCCCTCCCTTCCTCTTGTTGCCCCCCTCATCCTCACCACTCTTCCTCTTGTTGCCCCCCTCCCTTCCCCTTTTTGCCCCCCTCATCCTCACCACTCTTCCTCTTGTTGCCCCCCTCATCCTCACCACTCTTCCTCTTGTTGCCCCCTCATCCTCACCACTCTTCCTCTTGTTGCCCCCCTCATCCTCACCACTCTTCCTCTTGTTGCCCCCCTCCCTGCCCCTTGTTGCCCCCCTCATCCTCACCACTCTTCCTCTTGTTGCCCCCCTCATCCTCACCACTCTTCCTCTTGTTGCCCCCTCATCCTCACCACTCTTCTTCTTGTTGCCCCCCTCCCTTCCCCTTGTTGCTCCCCTCCCTTCCTCTTGTTGCCCCCCTCATCCTCACCACTCTTCCTCTTGTTGCCCCCCTCCCTTCCCCTTGTTGCCCCCCTCCCTTCCTCTTGTTGCCCCCCTCCCTTCCTCTTGTTGCCCCCTCATCCTCACCACTCTTCCTCTTGTTGCCCCCTCATCCTCATCACTCTTCCTCTTGTTGCCCCCCTCCCTTCCTCTTGTTGCCCCCCTCCCTTCCTCTTGTTGCCCCCCTCCCTTCCTCTTGTTGCCCCCTCATCCTCACCACTCTTCCTCTTGTTGCCCCCCTCCCTTCCTCTTGTTGCCCCCCTCCCTTCCCCTTGTTGCCCCCCTCCCTTCCTCTTGTTGCCCCCCTCCCTTCCTCTTGTTGCCCCCCTCCCTTCCTCTTGTTGCCACCTCATCCTCACCACTCTTCCTCTTGTTGCCCCCTCATCCTCATCACTCTTCCTCTTGTTGCCCCCCTCCCTTCCTCTTGTTGCCCCCTCATCCTCACCACTCTTCCTCTTGTTGCCCCCCTCCCTTCCTCTTGTTGCCCCCCTCCCTTCCTCTTGTTGCCCCCCTCCCTTCCTCTTGTTGCCCCCTCATCCTCACCACTCTTCCTCTTGTTGCCCCCCTCCCTTCCTCTTGTTGCCCCCCTCCCTTCCTCTTGTTGCCCCCTCGTCCTCACCACTCTTCCCCTTGTTGCCCCCCCTCCCTTCCTCTTGTTGCCCCCCTCCCTTCCTCTTGTTGCCCCCTCATCCTCACCACTCTTCCTCTTGTTGCCCCCTCATCCTCATCACTCTTCCTCTTGTTGCCCCCCTCCCTTCCTCTTGTTGCCCCCTCATCCTCACCACTCTTCCTCTTGTTGCCCCCCTCCCTTCCTCTTGTTGCCCCCTCATCCTCACCACTCTTCCTCTTGTTGCCCCCCTCCCTTCCTCTTGTTGCCCCCCTCCCTTCCTCTTGTTGCCCCCCTCCCTTCCTCTTGTTGCCCCCCTCCCTTCCTCTTGTTGCCCCCCTCATCCTCACCACTCTTCCTCTTGTTGCCCCCCTCCCTTCCTCTTGTTGCCCCCCTCCCTTCCTCTTGTTGCCCCCCTCCCTTCCTCTTGTTGCCCCCCTCATCCTCACCACTCTTCCTCTTGTTGCCCCCCTCCCTTCCTCTTGTTGCCCCCCTCCCTTCCTCTTGTTGCCCCCCTCCCTTCCTCTTGTTGCCCCCCTCCCTTCCTCTTGTTGCCCCCCTCATCCTCACCGCTCTTCCTCTTGTGCCCGGGCGCCGCCGCCTCCTTCTCCTGCTCCCCCGCCATGTCCCCCGGCAGTTTCCGGGCCCGGGGCCGGGCGGCGGCGACTCCGGCCGCTCCTCCTCCTCGCTTGCGGCCCAACTTCACCACGGCGGCGGCGGCGGCGGCGGCTGGGCCTCGGGCCTCAGGCCGGGCGGCAGCAGCGGCGGCGGCGGAGGCGGCGGAGGAGGCTCCCCCGTCAGCCGCCGGCCCATCCCGGCGCAGCGGCTCCGGCTCCGCCTCCGCCTCGACGCGCGCTCCCGCAGCCCGCGTGCCCGCGCTCCCGCGACCAACGGCCACAACCGCCCGCCCGATTCAAACGCCCGCCTTCTCCTCTCCCCCTCCTCCTCCTCTTCTTCCTCCTCCCATTCACAGAACCCCGCGCCGGTCTCCAGGCGCCCGTCTCCCCGCTATCCCATTGATGGAACGCGGAGGCGGTTTCCAGGCGCCCCTCCCTCCCCCCCCACACACGTGACCCCACTCGCCACCCCAACCTCCCCCCCTCCACGTGACCATCATCCACACTCCGCCAATCGCCCGGGCTCGCTGGCTGCACGTGACCACACTCAAACAACCCCCCCTTCACGTGACCCTCTCCCCTCTCCGCCAACCACCCGCAGGCGTCCGTCGTCGCCCCCCCCACACCCCCACCAGGCGCAACTGCGCGTGCGCCGCCGCCGCCGCGCCTGCTGGGTATTGTAGTCCCCCCACCTACTCGACAACCTGGAACCTGGACTCTTGTTGGGGGGGGGGTGGGAAGATTGCAACCTTCATGTGTTCCGCCCTGTTTCGACTAATGCAATCAACTCGACACAGTGCACAAACGGAAGATCAAATAGAACAAGTTGTCCAACAACTTTAGGCTGTGCACGCCACACGAAAGAAGAAGACGACTCTTGTTGGAAAGTTTCAAGACTTTTGTGTTTTGCCGAAACTGGGATGTCAGGACTGTCTTATGAACAAAGACTGCATAGACTCGGTTTATACTCTCTAGAATTTAGCAGATTGAGAGGGGATCTTATAGAGACTTACAAAATTCTTAAGGGGTTGGACAGGCTAGATGCAGGAAGATTGTTCCCGATGTTGGGGAGGTCCAGGAGAAGGGGTCACAGCTTAAGGATAAGGGGGAAATCCTTTAGGACCGAGATGAGAAGGAATTTTTTCACACAGAGAGTGGTGGGTCTCTGGAACTCTCTGCCACAGAGGGTAGTTGAGGCCAGTTCGTTGGCTATATTTAAGAGGGAGTTAGATGTGGCCCTTGTGGCTAAGGGGATCAGAGGGTATGGAGAGAAGGCAGGTACGGGATACTGAGTTGGATGATCAGCCATGATCATATTGAATGGCGGTGCAGGCTCGAAGGGCCGAATGGCCTACTCCTGCACCTTGTTTCTATGTTTCTAACATGTTTCCTGCCTCTAGCTTGTCCAAACCCTGAACAATCTTATATGTTTCAATGAGATCTCCTCACATACTTCTAAACTCCAGAGTGTACAAGCCCAGCCACTCCATTCTCTCAGCATATGACAGTCCCGCCATCCCGGGAATTAACCTTGTAAACCTACACTACAGTCCCTCAATAGCAAGAATGTCGTTCCTCAAATTAGGGGACTAAAACTGCACATAATACTCCAGGTGTGGTCTCACTAGGGCTGTGCACAACTGCAGAAGGACCTATTTGCTCCTAAAAATCGATTCCTCTTGTTATGAAGGCTAACATGCCATTCACTTTCAGGGCCAGAGACCCGGGTTCGATCCTGACATAGAAAATAGGTGCAGGAGTAGGCCATTCAGCCCTTCAAGACAGCACTGCCATTCAATATGATGATGGCTGATCATCCAAAATAAGTACCCCGTTCCTGCTTTTTCCCCATATCCCTTGAGTCCGTTAGCCCCAAGAGCTTTCTCCATCTCTCAAATACATCCAGTGAATTGGCCTCCACTGCCTTCTGTGGCAGAGAATTCCACAGATTCACAAATCTCTGGGTGAAAACGTTTTTCCTCACTTCAGTCATAAGTGACCTACCCCTTATTCTTAAACTGTGACCCCTGGTTCTGGACTTCCCCCAACATTGGGAATTTTTTTTGTGCGTCTGCGATGTCCTATCCCTTAAGAATTTTATATGTTTCTATAAGATCCCCTCTCATTGTTCCAAATTCCAAGGAATTCCAGTCGACCCATTCTTTCATCATATGTCAGTCCCGCCATCTCGGGAATTAATCTGGTGAACCTACGCTCCACTCCCTGATCAGGAGACCAAAATTGCACACAATACTCCAGGTGTGTTCTCACCAAGGCCGTGAACAACTGCAGTAGGACATTCTTGCTCCTCAACTCAAATCCTCTTGCTATGAAGACCAACAGGCCATTTGCTTTCTTCACTGCCTGCTGTATCTGCATGCTGACTATGAGTGCTGTCCCTGATTAGCCTGGCCATCCCGTTTTTTGGGCTAAATAGCTTTGTACTGTACGGGACCGCTCTTGTCCCCTATTTGACTGCTACTACTCGGGTCGAGGGCACTGTCGGGTCAGAGCGCCGCGTCCGGCCCTGCCTCACCCGTCCCAGTAGTGCAGCCCATGGAGTGCAGCAGCAGCGCCTCGCCCGTGGCCCCGTCGGTTGGCAGCCCGGCCAGCTGCCCGACCTTCACTTAACCTACAAACCTGTACATCTTTGGAGTGTGGGAGGAATCCAGAGCACCAACTCTGTAAAGACAGCACCCATAGTCAGGGTCGATCCCAGGTCTCGGTCACTGGAGCAACTCTCAGGCAGCAAATCTACCGCTGTGCCACCGTGCTGTCCCGAAGCGTTCTCGATTCTTCACAAGCAGGCAGTCAACATCATCATAAAGACCCACACAACCCTGGACTTGCCTGAGACTTTAACCCTGGTCCTCTCTCCACAGATGCTGCTGAGTGTTTCTGCTATTTTATCTCAGGTTTTCAGCGTCTGCAGTCTGTTCAAGTTTCATCGAGACAACCTTTGGTTTAGTTTAGAGTGGCAATGCAGAAGAAACATAGAAATTAGGTGCAGGAGTAGGCCATTCGGCCCTTCGAGCCTGTACCGCCATTCAATGTGATCATGGCTGATCATCCAACTCAGTATCCCGTACCTGCCTTCTCTCCATACCCTCTGATCCCCTTAGCCACAAGGGCCACATCTAACTCCCTCTTAAATATAGCTTTCAGCCGAAACAGACCCTTCGGCCCATCGAGTCCGCACCGACCTGCAATCCCCGCATATTAACACTACCCTGCACACACTAGGGAGAATTCACACATTTACACCAAGCCAATTAACCTACAAACATGTCCGTCTTTGGAGTGAGGGAGAAAACCGAAGATCTCAGAGAAAACCCAGGCCATGGGGAGAATGAACAAACCCTGTACTGTCCCACACCACTTCACATTAATGACAGCGATGTGGAGGTGGTCAGTAGCACTGAGTTCCTGGGGGTGCAGATCACTGACAGTCTGACCTGGTCGAATAACATCTCATCAACAGTTAAGAGCGCGCAGCAGCGGTTGCACTTTCTGCGCCGGATGAGAAGAGCTCACCTCCCCCATCCCATCCTCACCACTTTCTACAGGGGCACCATAGAGAGTATTCTGACCCGCTGTATCTCTGTCTGGTTTGGGGACTGTAGAGCCTCCGACTGGAAGTCCGGGCAGAGAGTGGTGAGGACAGCGGAAAAAATCATCGGGACCTCTCTCCCCTCAATCGGGGATATTGCGACCAAATGTTGCGTGTCTAAGTCCAGCAGTATTATAAAAGACCCCACACATCTCCATCACGGACTGTTCACTCTGCTGCCCTCGGGAAAAAGATATCGCAGCATAAGGAGCAGAACATCAAGGTTCTGCAACAGCTTCTTCCCACGAGCCATCAGACTCCTGAATGCCATGTAATGGGCTGCCACCATTGTCTATTTATCCTTTTTATCCATGCCTACCCTTCTGTTAATTTATCGTGTTGCACAGGGAGCCAAATGCAACGGAATTTCGTTTGGAACTGCATGTATCAATGTATTTCTGAATGACAATAAAGTTTGTTTGACTTTGACTTTGACTGTCAGCACCCGTAGTCGGGATCGAACCTGGGTCTCTGGCGCTGCAGGCGCAGTAAGGCAGCAACTCTGCCGCTGCTCCACCGAGCCCCACAAATGTTTAACTAAATGCTACCCTTAACCAGAGAGTTAAGTGGCTAAGTGAAGATTGGTTTATGGAAGCAGTGACCTGTTTAACTATATAATTGGTTTATCAAACGCGTTGGCTCGGCAACTCGAACGCCCAGGTACGAAGGAGATCACAGAGGGGTAGACACTGCCTGGTCCATCACGGGTACTGATCTCCACACCATCGATGGGATCTACATCAAAGACCCACACCACCCTGGCCACACACTCATCTCGCTGCCCCTGTGACCTCCAGGTTCAGGAACAGCTTCTTCACAGAAACCATCAGGCTACTGAACCCCCCTGCACAACCTTCCCTTAATAACAAACTAGACAGTCCTTTCCCTCCTCCTCCCTCCCCTTAGGGCTTTCTTCTGCAGTTGTACAGGGCTCTGGTAAGACCACATCTGGAGTACTGTGTACAGGTTTGGTCTCCTAATTTGAGGACGTTCATCCTTGCAATTGAGGCGGTGCAGCGTAGGTTCACGAGATTGATCCCTGGGATGGCAGGACTGTCACACGAGGAAAGATTGAAAAGACTAGGCCTGTATTCACTGGAGTTTAGAAGGATGAGGGGGGATCTTATACAAACATATAACATTTATAAAAAGGACTGGACAAGCTAGATGCAGGAATAATGTTCCCAATGTTGGGCGAGTTCGGAACCAGGGGCCACACTGTCTTAGAATAAAAGGAAAGCCATTTAAGACTGAGGTGAGAAAAAACTTTTTCACCCAGAGTTGTGAATTTGTGGAATTCCCTGCCACAGAGGGCAGTGGAGGCCAAGTCACTGGATGGATTTAAGAGAGTTAAGGGCCTGTCCTACAAGCATGCAACTCTATGCGATGAACGCGATCAAACTAGAAGCGGGGGCCGCGCGGAGGTCGGGTGATCCCCCGCACAGGGCCGTTCCCACCAGCATGCGCCCGCATGCGGCAAGCGCGACCAAACCAGCAGCAGGGGCCGCGCGGAGGTCGGGTGAGTGGCGCAACGCGGCGCAAAGTGAGGCGAACTCGGAGCGAAGTTTAAGGTAGGTTCGCCACAACAGAGAGGCACACACACAGAGGGCCGTGGAGCCACACACATAGAGGGTCACGGAGGCATGATGTCGGGGCGGCGTGTCATGCGTCGAGGCGACTGCGAGCCGACAAGCCGTTGCCACGCGGAATTTTTGAACAGTCCCGCGCGATGTCGGGACGAACTCCGCACAATTCCGGCGATTGAAGTGGGACCGGCCCCGCGACGCCGGACGGCTCAAGCGACGTTAGGTCGCGCTAATCGCATAGAGTTGCATGCTGGTGGGACAGGCCCTTTAGAGCTCATGGGGCTAGTGGATTCAAGGGATATGGGGAGAAGGCAGACACGGGTTATTGATTGGTGATCAGCCATGATCACATTGAATGGCGGTGCTGGCTCAAAGGGCCGAATGGCCTCCTCCTGCACCTATTTTCTATGTTTCTATGCTTTCAGTCTGAAGGGTCCCGACCCAAAATATCACCTACGAGGCAGGATCTCTCCTGCTGCGTCGTTGTGCCTCAGGTCGGCAACTGTCCCGTATTAGCCGGGACATCCCGTATATTGGGCTAAATTTGTTTGTCCCGTACAGGACCGCCCTTGTCCCGTATTTGGCTGCTATTACTCGGGTCGAGGGGACTGTTGGGTCGGACCACCGCCTCCGGCCCCCGCCTCGCCCGTCCCGACGTAGTGCAGCGGCAACGCCTCGCCCGTGGCCCCGTCGGTCGGTCAGTCGGCAGCCCGGCCAGCTGTCCGACTTTCGCTTACAGCCGACACCACCACCACCCCTCCTTCTCATGGCCGATCATCGGTTCTTGATTTGGACGGGGCGCCGGACTTTGCGCGCAGCAGAACACAAAGCCCGTTGGCACCCGGGGCCAACTCATCATTCACCCAGCCATGGCTGAGTTGGTCAACGAAATGTCGTCAGGAATTTGTCCCTTATTTGGGAGTGAGAAAGTTGGCAACCCTAATGGTGCCACCCGTATAGTGTTGTCTAATCTCAAGTCAATGGACAATAGGTGCAGGGGTAGCCATTCGGCCCTTCGAGTCAGCACCGCCATTCAGTGTGATCATGGCTGACCATCCATAATCAGTACTACGTTCCTGCCTTCTGCCCAGGGAAACAGGCCCTTCGGCCCAACCTGCCCACGCTGACCCAAATGCCCCATCCAACGAGTCCCACCTGCCTGTGTTTGGCCCATATATCCCTCTAGACCTAAGATGGACACAAAGTGCTGGACTAACTCAGCGGGTCAGGCAGCATCTCTGGAGAACGTGGACAGGTACAAAGTGCTGGAGTAACTCAGCGGGTCAGGCATCATCTCTGGAGAAAAGGGATGGGTGAACCCTTCTTCCGAGCGTCTAAACTGGTCTGGATGGCATGCAAAACATAGAAACTAGGTGCAGGAGTAGGCCATTCGGCCCTTCGAGCCTGCACCGCCATTCAATATGATCATGGCTGATCATCCAACTCAGTATCCCGCACCTGCCTTCTCTCCATACCCTCTGATCCCCTTAGCCACAAGGGCCACATCTAACTCCCTCTTAAATATAGCCAATGAACTGGCCTCAACCACCCTCTGTGGCAGAGAATTCCAGAGACCCACCACTCTATGTGAAAAAAGTCCTTCTCATCTCGGTCCTAAATGATTTCCCCCTTAACCTTAAGCTGTGACCCCTTGTCCTGGACGTCCCCAACATCGGGAACAATCTTCCTGCATCTAGCCTGTCCAACCCCTTAAGAATTTTGTAAGTTTCTATAAGATCCCCTCTCAATCTCCTAAATTCTAGAGAGTACAAACCGAGTCTATCCAGTCTTTCTTCATAAGACAGTCCCGACATCCCAGGAATCAGTCTGGTGAACCTTCTCTGCACTCCCTCTATGGCAATAATGTCCTTCCTCAGATTTGGAGACCAGAACTGCACGCAATACTCCAGGTGTGGTCTCACCAAGACCCTATACAACTGAAGTAGAACCTCCCTGCTCCTATACTCAAATCCTTTTGCTATGAAAGCTAACATACCATTCGCTTTCTTCACTGCCTGCTGCACCTGCATGCCTACTTTCAATGACTGGTGTACCAATGACACCCAGGTCGCGCTGCATCTCCCATTTTCCTAATCGGCCTCCATTTAGATAATAATAGTCTGTTTTCCTATTTTTGCCACCAAAGTGGGTAACCTCACATTTATCCACATTATACTGCATCTGCCAAACATTTGCCCACTCACCCAGCCTATCCAAGTCACCTTGCAGTCTCCTAGCATCCTCCTCACAGCTAACACTGCCCCCCAGCTTAGTGTCATCTGCAAACTTGGAGAGATTGCCTTCAATTCCCTCACCCAGATCATTAATGTATATTGTAAATAGCTGGGGTCCCAGCACTGAGCCTTGCGGTACCCCACTAGTCACTGCCTGCCATTGTGAAAACGACCCGTTTACTCCTACTGCTCCTATACTCAGCCTCCCTGCTCCTATACTCAAATCTTTTCCCCTGCAGAAAAGCTTCTCGACAGAACCCAGGGCTCCAGTTTAAATTCCATTTGGGATTTTCTTTGGAGGACTAGGAACCATACGGTCGAGTCCAAGGACGAAGATAAAGAAAGCAACAGCGATAATCCCCGATAAAATATTTGTTAAAAACTCTTCCACAAATTTTGGTGTACAGTGAATATTTGGATCGGAAAGCGAGTCCGTCAGAAGTCTCATAAAACGAAGGGATAATAAACGCGGTGATCACACACTTTGGCTTCAGGATACAAGGTAACGTACGTGCAACGGTGGAAGAAAAGGCGAGTTATTTACAATGTTCTCGGGATTACAATGGGTTGGACAAAATCTTTGCATAAACATTCAGGCCACTCCTGCGGCCAAAGGCACGGTTGATTGATTCTTCAGCTTGTGACTGACTTGCGTAAACTTATCTTCGGCGTGGAGGCTGCTCCCCAGTCTTTGCGAGTTGTGCTTCAATCAGTGCGTGGTGCGGGAGGAAAGATAGGGGGTGAGGGAGGGGTTGGTGCTGCGGGCAACTTTGGTTCGAAGGCAGGACGCACAGACTGCCGGAGTAAACTCAGCGACACGGGCCAGCGTCTCTGGAGAGAAGGAACGGGTGGCGTTTTTGTTGCAGGGTCCCAATACCCTTCTGCAGAGTTGAGAGTCAGAGGGGAGGGGGGGAGAGAGAGGGAGACGAGAGAGATGGGGAGGGCAAGGTGTGAAGACGAGATATCAAAGGAGATGGGGGGGGGGGAAGGCGAAGTTCAAGCAAAATCAAGGACATTGATCATTTGCTAGCTGAGTTGGAAAGGTGACATCTCTTCCTCCTGATGACAGTAAAATGTCACCAGGAGGAAGTCAAAAACTTGGGGAAGGGATGGATGGAGGAGGGAGAGAGAGAGAGAGAGAGAGAGAGAGAGACAGGGGGGGAAAGCAAGGGTTACTTAAGGTTAGGAGGCAAGTTAAACTAGGCAGAGAGGGGGAGGGATGGGGAGAGAGAGAGAGAGAGAGAGAGAGAGAGAGAGAGAGAGAGAAAGCAAGGGTCAGTTAAACTAGGCAGAGAGGGGGAGGGATGGAGAGAGATTGAAAGCAAGGGTTACTTGAAGTCAGAGGTCAATATCCATGCCACTGGGGTGTAAGCTACCCAATATGAGGTGCTGTCCCTCCATTTTGCGCTGGGCCTCACTCTGACAGGTCAAGAGGTGGGAATGGGAGGGGAGTTGAAAATGTTTGGCAACCGGGAGATCAGGTAGGTAGGTCGAGGTGGACGTTGGCCCCTGTTTTTACCCCCATCCTGCAAGGACAGGGACTGAGAGACCACAAGACACACACCAGGAGCAGAATTAGGCCATTGGGCCTTTTCGAGTCAACTCCGCCATTCAATAACGGCAGATCTACTTCCCTCCTCTCAACCCCATTCTCCTGCCTTCTCCCCCCTGGCCTTGGACGTCCCGGCTAATCAACAAACCAGATTAACCCTTACCCCGAATCAGTTACCAAGGCAGCAGGATTGACAAGGCGGGCCGAAGGGCCTGCTCGATGATAGCACTAGACATAGAACCTTCCTCACCCCCTTCCTCCCATTCCCCCAGGGTGGGAGTGTCAAAGACTAGAGGGCTTAGTTTACTTTAGTTCAGAGATGCAGCGTGCAAACAGGCCCTTCGGCCCCACCGAGCTCGGCACATTAACACCATCCTACACCCACTAGGGACAAGTTTTACATTCACCAAGACAATTAACCCTACAAACCTTTACGTCTTTGGAGTGTGGGAGGAAACCGAGCGATCTCGGAGAAAACCCAGGCAGGTCAAGGGGGAAAGGTCCAAACTCCGTACGGGCAGCACCCGTGGTCGGGATCGAACCCGGGTCTCCGGCGCTGCATTCGCTGTGAGGCAGCAACTCTACCGCTGCGCCGCCCTTTATAGCTTTAAGGTGAGAGGGGCAAAGTTTAAAGGAGCTGTGCGAGGGGGGGGGGGGGCAGGTTTTTTTTTTTACACAGAGGGTGGTGGGTGCCAGGGGTGGTGGTGGTGGAGGCAGGTACGATAGCGGTGTTTGATCGGTCCTTCCTTAAGCTAGGGCAATGTCCGATCCACATCCACCCCATTGCGGACATTCAAGCCCTTCGGCCCACCGAGACTACAATCACCCGTACGCCGGTTCTATCCTACGCAGTAGGGCAGTGGTGGGTGCCTGGAAGGTGCCCGCCAGGGGTGGCGGTGGAGGCAGATACGACAGTGGCGTCTGAGAGGCTTTTGGACGGGGCACACGGATGCGGAGGGATCTGGAGGCAGAGGAGGCTGGTTTTTATTCGGCAGTGGGAGAATTGCCGCCTCACGGCACCGCAGACCCGGGTTCGATCCCGACTACGGGCGCCGTCCGACAGACCTGGATTGTTTTCTCTGGAACGCCGGAGGATGAGGGGAGACCTGATAGAAGTTTATAAAGGTGTGAGAGGCGTAGATAGAATGGACAGTCTGTTTACCAGGGTGGACATGTCAAAGACTAGAGGGCGCAGTTTTAAGGTGAGAGGGGCAAAGTTTAAAGGAGATGTGCGGGGGGGGGCAGGGTTTTTTTTACACGAAGGGGGGTGGGGGCCTAGAACGCGCTGCCAGGGGCGGGGGTGGAGGCAGGTACGATGGTGGTGTTTAAGAGGCTTGTGGACGGGCACACGGACATGCAGGGAACGGAGGGACGCGGATCACGTGCAGGCAGAGGGGATCAGTTTAACCGAGGCGTCGTGTACAGAATGGACATTGTGGGCCAAAGGGCCTGTTCCTGTGCTGGACGGTTCCATGTCCTCTTTATGATGCTAGTTATTCCCAGCTGAAGCCATTCTATCCTCTATCCTCGCCCCCTGGCTCTTGTCAGAAGCCCAGCATGCTTTAACTGGCCAACTCTCAGCATCAAGTCATAGGAGCAGAACTAGGCCACATTCGGCCCATCGAGTCTGCCCCGCCGTTCGATCATGGCGGATCTATCTTTCCCTCCCAACCCCATTCTCCTGCCCCCCCCCACGTAACCTCTGACCACCCTTTCTGTGTATTATGGGTTATGAGAACGGCTAATTCATTCCTGGTGGAACCCAGTCCTGAGTTTGGGGCCTAAGATGAACCACAAGGTCTTGGAGCCTTTGACCCCACACCCTATCTTTATAGTTGAGTTTCGTTTGAAGATTCAGCGCGGAAACAGGCCCTTCGGCCCACTATCCTACGCCAGGGACAATTTATTTACATTCATACCAAGCCAATTAACCTACAAACCTGTAGGCCTTTGGAGTGCGGGAGCAAACTGGGGCACTCGGACAAATACCCACGCAGATCACGGGGAGAAGGTACAAACCCCATACAGGCAAGCACCTGTAGCCATGATCGAAGCTGGGTCCCTGGCGCTGTAAGTGCGGAAGAGCAGCAACTGTACCCTCTGCGTAAGAGGGACAAATGAAAGTGCGGTTGCACTTTCTGCGCCGGATGAGAAGAGCTCACCTCCCCCATCCCGTCCTCACTACTTTCTACAGGGGCACCATAGAGAGTATTCTGACCAGCTGTATCTCTGTCTGGTTTGGGGACTGTAGAGCCTCCGACTGGAAGTCCGTGCAGAGAGTGGTGAGGACAGCGGAAAAAATCATCGGGACCTCTCTCCCCTCAATCGGGGATATTGCGACCAAACGCTGCGTGTCTAAGGCCAGCAGTATTATAAAAGACCCCACACATCTCCATCACGGACTGTTCACTCTGCTGCCCTCGGGAAAAAGATATCGCAGCATAAGGAGCAGAACATCAAGGTTCTGCAACAGCTTCTTCCCACGAGCCATCAGACTCCTGAATGCCATGTAATGGGCTGCCACCATTGTCTATTTATCCTTTTATCCATGCCTATCCTTCTGTTAATTTATCGTGTTGCACAGGGAGCCAAATGCAACGAAATTCCGTTTGGAACTGCATATATCAATGTATTTCTAAATGACAATAAAGTTTGTTTGACTTTGACTTGACTTGATACTAAGGGAAGGCTCCAAGCATAAACCAGGGCTGGGACTCTATTCCTTGGAGCGCAGGAGGATGAGGGGTGATCTTATAGAGGTGTACAAAATCAGAGGGAGGAATAGATCGGGTGGACGCTTGCCCAGGGTAGGGGAATCGAGGGCTAGAGGACGTAGGTTTAATGTGGGAGGGGCGAAAAGGTTTAATGGGAACCTGAGGGGAAACGTTTACCACACAGAGGGTGGTGGGTGCATGGAACGAGCTGCCGACGGAGGTAGTTGAGGCAATTACTATCGTAGACTCGATTGGCCTAATTCTGCTTCTATAACATATGGGCTTAAGGTACTGACTTGGCCTCCCCACAGAAGGCTGTGGAGGCCATCAGTGGACATTTTTAAAGTGGAGATTAATGCGTTCTTCATTAGTGCGGGTGTCAGGGGTTATGGGGAGAAGGCAGGAGAATGGGGTTAGGAGGGAGAGATAGATCAGCCATGTTTGAATGGCAGAGTAGACCCGATGGGCCGAATGGCCTAATTCTGCTCCTCGAACGGATGAATGAGAGGGTGGGGACGAGATGTCTTCACATTGGATTGTCTTCCGTGTTGAAAGGACTCAAAGTGCTGGAGTAACTCAGCGGGGTCAGGCAGCATCTGTGGGGAGCATGGATAGGTGACGTTTCAGGTCGGGACCCTCCTTCAGCCCCATCTCTCTTCCAGCTTTCTCTTCACCCCCCCGCCCCGATCAGCACGGGAGCAGGCCCTTCGGCCCGCGATGTCCATGCCCAACCTGGCGCCAAGTTAAGACACAACGTGCTGGAGGAACTCAGCGGGTCAGGCAGCGTCTCTGGAGAACGTTGGATGGGTGACGTTTCGGCTCAGGACCCTTCCCCCTTCCAGCTATAATCCCACCACCCTTGCACAATGAGTCTGTAGAAGAGAGGGTGGGGGGAAGAGAGAGAGAGAGAGAGAGAGAGAGAGAGAGAGAGAGAGAGAGAGCGAGAGAGAGCGAGAGAGAGCGAGAGAGAGCGAGAGAGAGCGAGAGAGAGAGAGAGAGAGCGAGAGAGAGCGAGAGAGCGAGAGGAGAGAGAGAGAGAGAGAGAGAGAGAGAGAGAGAGAGAGAGAGAGAGAGAGAGAGAGAGAGAGAGAGAGAAGAGAGAGATGAGAGAGACAGAGACAGAGAGAGAGACAGAGAGAGAGACAATGAGAGAGAGAGAGAGAGAGAGAGAGAGAGAGAGTCAGAGAGAGAGACACACACAGTCACACGGAGAGAGAGAGTCACAGAGAGAGTCAGAGAGAGAGACACACACACAGTCACACAGAGAGAGAGAGAGAGAGTCACAGAGAGCGACAGAGAGAGTCAGAGAGACACAGAGAGAGACACACACACAGTCCACAGAGAGAGAGAGAGAGAGACAGAGAGAGAGAGTCAGAGAGACACACACAGTTACAGAGAGAGAGAGTCAGTGAGTCAGAGAGAGACAGAGAGAGAGACAGAGAGACACACACACAGTCACAGAGAGAGAGAGAGAGAGACAGAGAGAGAGTCAGAGAGACACACACAGTTACAGAGAGAGAGAGTCAGTGAGTCAGAGAGAGACAGAGAGAGAGACAGAGAGAGACAGAGAGACAGAGAGAGACAAGAGAGACAGAGAGAGAGACAGAGAGAGAGACAGAGAGAGAGAGACAGAGAGAGAGACAATGAGAGAGAGAGAGAGTGTCAGAGAGAGAGAGACACACACAGTCACAGAGAGAGAGAGAGAGAGAGAGTCACAGAGAGAGCGACAGAGAGTCAGAGAGACAGAGAGAGAGACAATGAGAGAGAGAGAGAGAGAGAGTGTCAGAGAGAGAGAGACACACACAGTCACAGAGAGAGAGAGACAGACAGAGAGTCAGAGAGACACACACAGTCACAGAGAGAGTCAGTGAGTCAGAGAGAGACAGAGAGAGAGACAGAGAGAGACACACCACACAGTCACAGAGAGAGAGAGAGAGAGAGAGAGAGAGAGAGAGAGACAGAGAGAGACAGAGAGAGACAGAGAGACAGAGAGACAGAGAGACAGAGACAGAGAGACAGAGAGAGACAGAGAGAGAGAGAAAGAGACAGAGAGGGACAGAGAGAGTCAGAGAGTCAGAGACACACAGTCACACAGAGAGAGAGACAGAGAGAGAGACAGAGAGACAGAGAGAGAGAGAGAGAGAGAGAGAGAGAGAGAGAGAGAGAGAGAAAGAGTGACAGTCGGAGAGACAGAGAGAGACACACACAGTCATAGAGTGAGAGAGAGAGAGAGAGAGAGAGAGAGAGAGAGAGAGAGAGAGAGAGAGAGAGAGAGAGAGAGAGAGAGAGAGAGAGAGAGAGAGAGAGAGGAGAGAGAGAGAGAGAGCAACAGAGAGAGGGACAGAGAGCGACAGAGAGAGGGACCAGCTCTGCCAACACCCCATGAGGGTGATAATGAAGGTGCCAGATTGAGCAGGTAGAGGTGGTGGCTGTGATGAGAGAGGGCTGCGGTGGGAGAGGCTGCCATGAGCCACCATGGCCACGGTTGCCGGGGCGTCGCCGTGCGGCCATGCCCACGGTTGCCGGCGGTGCGGGGCGGCCCGGATTCCCGGAGCGCCGCCCAGCGTCCGGGCGGAAGGAAAGCAGCAGTGCGGCCCCGGAGGGAAGCGTCTCTGTCCCTCTCTCCGCTCCCCGTCCCTCCGGCAGCCGGTGTAGCCTACGGCCGCCGCTCGACGGGCTGCTGCAGGCACAGCTCGCTACCCGCGGAGATGATGGGCAACTGGTTGTCCATGTGGTAGCTGATCAGGTGGCTGACGCTCTCAAACTTGTGGTCCTTCGTCCGTACCTACGGGGGGGGGGGGAAGGAAGTGGGCGAGGGGGGAAGTGGGGAGGATGGGAGGAAGTGGGGAAGGGAGGGCAGAAGTGGAGGAAGTGGGGAGGATGGGAAGGAAGTGGGGGAGGGAGGGAGGAAGTGGGGATGATGGGAGGAAGTGGGGAGGATGGGAGCAAGTGGGGAAGGAGGGACGAAGTGAGGGAGGGAGAGGGGAAGTGGGAAGGAAGGAAGGAAGCGGGGAAGGGAGGGAGGGAGGAAGTGGGCGAGGGAGGGAGGAAGTGGGGAGGGAGGAAGGAAGTGGGGAGGATGGGAGGAAGTTGGGAGGATGTGGGGAGGATGGGAGGAAGTGGGGAGGATAGGAGGAAGTGGGGAGGGAGGGAGGAAGTGGGGGAGTAAGTGGGGAGGATGGGAGGAAGTGGGGGGGAAGTGGGGGAGGGAGGGGAGGAAGTGCGGGGAGGGAGGCAGGAAGTGGGGAGGATGGGAGGAAGAGGGAGAGGGAGGGAGGAAGTGGGGAGGATGGGAGGAAGTGGGGAGGGAGGGAGGAAGTGTGAGGGAAGTGGGGGAGGGAGGGGAGGAAGTGGGGGAGGGAGGGTAGGAAGTGGGGGAGGGAGGGGAGGAAGTGGGGAGGATGGGAGGAAGTGGGGAAGGGAGGTTGGGATGGAAGTGGGGGAGGGAGGAAAGGAGGAAGTGAGGGAGGGAAGGAGGAAGTGAGGGAGGCAGGAAGTGGGGAGGATGGGAGGAAGAGGGAGAGGGAGGGATGAAGTGGGGAGGATGGGTGGAAGTGGGGAGGATGGGAGGTAGAGGGAGAGGGAGGGAGGAAGTGGGGAGGATGGGAGGAAGTGAGGGAGGGAGGCAGGAAGTGGGGAGGATGGGAGGAAGAGGGAGAGGGAGGGAGGAAGTGAGGGAGGCAGGAAGTGGGGAGGATGGGAGGAAGAGGGAGAGGGAGGGAGGAAGTGGGGAGGATAGGAGGAAGTGGGGAGGATGGGAGGAAGAGGGAGAGGGAGGGAGGAAGTGGGGAGGATGGGAGGAAGTGGGGGAGGGAGGGGAGGAAGTGCGGGAGGGAGGCAGGAAGTGGGGAGGATAGGAGGAAGTGGGGAGGGAGGGAGGAAGTGGGGGAGGAAGGGGAGGAAATGGGGGAGTGAGGAAGTGAGGGTGGGAGGAAATGGGGGGGGGGAGGAAGTAAGGGAGGGAGGCAGTAAGGGAGGATGAAGTGGGACGGGAGGAAGGAAGTGGGGGAGGGAGAGAGGAAGTGGGGGATCAAGGGATGGGAGAATCGGTAGGCGAAGTGGGGGGGCATGGAGGTAAGGATGCCGGATGGAGGGATGGGAGAGAGAAGGAGAGGATGGGGGAGGATAGCGAGAATGGAATAAAAGAAATGAGAAGAGATTAGGATCCAAACTTGTCCATGCCCATGAAGATACTCAGTCTCCGAGCTAGTCCCACCTGCCTGCGTTTGGCCAATATCCCTCTAAACCCGTCCTATCCATGTAGTAGTCCACGTCACAGTGTCATATGGAAACAGGCCCTTCGGTCCATCTTGCCTGTGCCAACCAAGATACCCCATCTACACTAGTCCCATTTGGCCGTGTTTGGCACACGTCCCTCTCACCCCTTTCAATAGACAATAGGTGCAGGAGGAGGCCATTTGGCCCTTCGAGCCAGCACCGCCATTCAATGTGATCGTGGCTGATCATCCCCAATCGGTACCCCATTCCTGCCTTCTCCATATATCCGCTGACTCCGCTATCTTTAAGAACCCTATCTAACTCTCTCTTGAAAGCATCCAGAGAATCGGCCTCCATTGCCCTCTGTGGCAGAGAATTCCACAAATTCACAACTCTCTGGGTGAAAAAGTTTTTCCTCATCTCCGTTCTAGATGGCCGACCCCTCATTCTTCAACTGTGTGGCCCCTGGTTCTGGACTTCCCCAACATCGGGAACATGTTTCCTGCATCTAGCGTGTCCAAACCCTTAATAATCTTATATGTTTCAATAAGATCCCCTCTCATCCTAAACTCCAGAGTGTACAAGCCCAGCTGCTTCATTCTCTCAGCATATGACAGTCCCGCCATCCCGGGAATTAACCTTGTAAACCTACGCTGCACTCCCTGAATAGCAAGAATGTCCTTCCTCAAATTAGGGGACCAAAACTGCACACAATATTCCAGGTGTGGTCTCACTAGGGCTCTGTACAACTGCAGAAAGACCTCTTTGCTCCTATACTCAACTCCTCTTGTAAGAGCCCCTCTCACCCTTTCGATCCATGTACCTGTCCAAATGTTATACGGAAAGAGGCCCTTCGGCCCGACTTGTCCGTGGCAACCAAGCTGCCCCAGCTACACTGGTCCCACTGGCCCGCATAGGGGCCATACCCATCTAAACCTGTGCTATCCATGTACCTGTGCACGTCATAGAGTCATACGGAAAGAGACCCTTCGGCCCGACTTGCCCGTGCTGACCCATCTACAGTGATCCCATGCGGCCATGTTGGCGCCATCGTCTAAGGGCCCGCGTACGCGCGTGGGAGGAGCCGGGGGCCTGGACTGAGACTCACCACGCCCTCCGGGTCGACGAGGAGCAGGTGCTTGGGCTGGCCGCTCTGCAGCCCGGTCAGCACGTACTGGCCCGGCGTGGTGGTGCTCTCCCGCACCAGGAAGTCGCCGTTGGCCCGCAGCAGCTTCTCCGCCTCCTTGCGGTTCATCTTGCCCTGGTACCAGGCCTCCTTCAGCAGCTGCTCCTCCATGGAGGCCGTGATGTGGGAGGGGGGGCTGCTGGCCAGGGGGATCGGCTGGGGGCCTCTCAGCGCATCCTCGAACGGCTCTGCCCGGGGTGTGGGGGGAAGGGAAGAGAGCAAGTTAAATACATCCAGCCCGCAAACTTAGCCCGACTTTATCAATAGACAATAGACAATAGGCCAGCACCGCCAGGGTATATGGGGAGAAGGCAGGAACGGGGTACTAATTGGGCACGATCAGCCATCACATTGAGACATAGAAACATAGAAAATAGGTGCAGGAGTAGGCCAATTGGCCCTTCGAGCCAGCACCGCCATTCAATTAGGGTGTGGAGAGAAGGCAGGTGCAGGATACTGAGTTGGATGATCAGCATGATCATATTGAATGGCGGTGCAGGCTTGAAGGGCTGAATGGCCTACTCCTGCACCTAGTTTCTATGTTTCTAGGCCACAGAAAGTAGTTGAGGCCAGTTCATTGGCTATATTTAAGATGGAGTTAGATGTGGCCCTTGTGGCTAAAGGGATCAGGGGGTATGGAGAGAAGGCAGGTACAGGATACTGAGTTGGATGATCAGCCATGATCATATTGAATGGCAGTGCAGGCGCGAAGGGCCGAATGGCTTACCCCTGCATCTATTTTCTATGTTTCAATGTGATCATGGCTGATCATCCCCAATCAGTACTCCGCTCCTGCCTTCTCCCCATATCCCCTGACTCCGCTATCTTTAAGAGCCCTATCTAGCTCTCTCTTGAACGTATCTGGAGAACCGGTCTCCACCGCCCTCCGAGGCAAAGAATTCCACAGACTCACAACTCTCCGTGTGAAAAAGTCTCTCCTCGTCTCCGTTCTAAATGGCTTACCCCTTATTCTTAAACTGTGAGGCCCCTGGTTCTGGACTCCCCCCAACATCGGGAGCATGTTTCCTGCCTCTCGGCTAAGTCCGCGTTCAAACCCTTAATCGGCAGAAGCCGAGACATTCAGTGCATTCATCCCGTAAACTTTCTATCATTATTACTTTGTTGAGTTTAGAGATATAGCGAGTCAGCGATCCCCGCACATTAACACTAACCTTCACACACACACACACACACCAGGGACATTTTTACATTTTATCCCATGTCAATTAACAGGCACGTCTTTGGAGTGTGGGAGGAAACCGAAGATCTCGGAGAAAACCCACGCAGGTCATAAGGGATCGGAGTAGAATTAGGCCATTCGGCCCGTCAAGTCTACCCCGCTGTTCTATCTCTCCTGCCCAACCCCATTCTCCTGCCTTCTCCCCATAACCTCTCTCCACTCATGAGGGGAACGTGCAAACTCCGTACAGGCAAGCGCCGGGAGCCAAGATCGAACCCAGCAACTCCACCGCTGCGCCACCGTGCTGCCCAGCCGGCATTACTGTAGAACATAGCTTGGGAGCAGGCCCTTCGGCCCACAATGTCCATGCTGAATATCATGCCAATTGGAACTGCCCGTCCATTCCCACACTGACCTTTCTGTCCTGGGCCTCCTCCACTGTCATAGAGTGAGGCCCAGCGCAAATTGGAGGAACATCACCTCATATTTCGCTTGGGCAGCTTACTCCCCAGTGGTGTGGACATTGACTTCTTTAACTTCAAGTGACCCTTGCTTTCCCTCTCTCTCCGTGCCCTCCCCCACCCAAGTTGCACCAGCTTCTCATTCACACCCAGCAAACAGCCAACAATGGCCTGTTTTCTTTAACATCTGTACTTTTTTGCATATCTTCCATTCCTTTGTCCTATGTTTGTCCACATCAACGTCTATATCTCTCCTTTCCCTCTCCCCCGACTCTCAGTCTGAAGAAGGGTCTCAATCTCAAGACAATGGACAATAGGTGCAGGAGTAGGCCATTCGGCCCTTCGAGCCAGCAGCGCCATTCAACGTAATCATGGCTGATCATCCCCAATCAGTACCCCGTTCCTGCCTATTCCCCACATCCCCTGACTCTGCTCTCTTTAAGAGCCCTATCTTGAACCCTAAGAACCCCATGTTCCTGATGTTGGGGGAGTCAGATGTTGAACCAGGGGCCACAGTTTAAGAATAAGGAGTAAGCCATTTAGAACGGAGACGAGGAAACACTTTTTCTCACAGAGAGTTGTGAGTCTGTGGAATTCTCTGCCTCAGAGGGCGGTGGAGGCCGGTTCTCTGGATACTTTCAAGAGAGAGCTAGATATGGTTCTTAAAAATAGCGGAGTCAGGGGATATGGGGAGAAGGCAGGAACGGGGTACTGATTGGGGATGATCAGCCATGATCACATTGAATGGCGGTGCCGGCTCGAAGGGCCGAATGGCCTACTCCTGCACCTATTGTCTATTGTCTAGCTCTCTGGGAACGTCACCCATTCCTTCTCTCCTGAGACGCTGCCCGTCCACACCGAGTTATAACCATATAACCATATAACAATTACAGCGCGGAAACAGGCCTTCTCGGCCCTTCCAGTCCGTGCCGACCATTTATTTTCCCCTAGTCCCATCTACCTGCACGCAGACCATACCCCTCCATTCCCTTCCCGTCCATATACCTATCCACTTTACTTTTAAATGTTAAAATCAATCCTGCCTCCACCACTTCTGCTGGAAGATCATTCCACACAGCTACCACTCTCCGAGTAAAGAAGTTCCCCCTCATGTTACCCCTAAACTTCTGTCCCTTAATTCTCATGTCATGCCCTCTTGTTTGAATCTTCCCTACCCTCAATGGGAAAAGCTTATCCACGTCAACTCTGTCTATCCCTTTCATCATTTTAAAGACCTCAATCAAGTCCCCCCTTAACCTTCTGCGCTCCAAAGAATAAAGACCTAACTTGTTCAACCTTTCTCTGTAACTTAGTTGCTGGAACCCAGGCAACTCCGGCATTTTGTGCCTCTGCCTGTTGGGCAGGGATACCGCGGGCCAAAGGGCCTGTTCCCGTGCTGTTGGCGGGGGGGGGGGGGGGGAGAGGTGGGGGGTGGTGGAGTCACTCACTCATGTCGAAGATGTCCTTCTGGGCGCTGTCGTTGGTGTGGCCACTCCCCGGCTGCGCCTTGCCCTTCTCCAGGCTCTGCACGTTGACGTACGACGGGTCATCGAACAGATCCGATCGGCTGCCCGACCTCGCGCTGGGCAGCCCCGCCACCGCAAACCTCTGCTGCCCGCTCCCTGCCGGGGGGGCACATAGTCTCAGAGTCACACAGCGCATGGACAGGCCCTACAGCCCGCCGTTTCCGTGCCGACCATCGAGCGGCCATGTTTTTCAGTTTTCAGAGGATACAGGGTGGAGACAGGCCCTTCGGCCCACCGGGTCCATGCCGACCAGCGATCCCCGCACACTAATGCCCCTGTCCCACTTAGGAAACCTGAATTGAAACCTCTGGAGACTTTGCGCCCCACCCAAGGTTTCCGTGCGGTTCCCAGAGGTTCCCGGAGGTTTTTGTCAGGTTCCCGGAGGTTTTTGTCAGGTTCCCGGAGGTTTTTGTCAGGTTCCCGGAGGTTTTTGTCAGGTTCCTGGAGGTTTTCGTCAGGTTCCCGGAGGTTTTTGTCAGGTTCCCGGAGGTTTTTTTTTCAATTTTCATCGAAAGAAGCGGAAACCACTTTCGACCATTAGGAAACCTTGGGTGGGGCACAAAGTCTCCAGAGGTTTCCATTCAGGTTTCCTAAGTGGGACAAGGGCATAACACTATCCTAACTAACACTCACATCAGTCTGAAGAAGGGTTTCGGCCCGAAACGTCGCCTATTTCCTTTGCTCCAATGATGCTGCCTCACCCGCCGAGTTTCTCCAGCACTTTTGTCTACCGTCTTACACACACCAGGGACAATTTTTACATTTATACCAAGCCAATTAACCTACAAACCTACCGTGAGGGGCAGGGAGGGGGGTGGGGGGGGGGGGTAAATGGTGGAGGGGCTGGGGGGAAGGGGGGGGGGGAGGAGAGGGCAGGTCTGAGTGAGGCAGTGGAGCAAAGAAGGGAGGGAGAGAGGGATGGATGGAATGAGGGTGGAGGGAGGGAGGAACCTCACAGTGCCAGAGTCTTGGGATTGATCCGTGTGTGTGTGTGTGTGTGTGTGTGTGTGGGCCTGCATGTGTGTGTGTGTACATGTGTGTGTGTGTGTGTGTGTGTGTGTGTACGTGTGTGTGCGTGTGCGCATACGTGTGTGTGTGTACGTGTGTGTGTGTGTGTACATCTGCGTCTGTGCCAGTGCCTGCATCTGTGTGTCTATCTGTTTGTGCGTGCATGTGCGTCTGTGTCTGCGCGTGTGTATCTGTGCGTGAGTGCGTGTAGCTGTGTGCGTCTGTGTGTGTCCCCACGTCTGTGTGGGAGTGTGTGTGTGTGTACGTCTGTGTGTACGTGTGTGTGTACGTGTGTGTGTGCGTCTGTATGTGTGCGCCTGTGTGTCAATGCCTGCATATATGTGTGCGTGCATGTGTGTCTGCGCGTGTGTATCTGTGCGTTAATGTGTGTATCGGTGTGTGTATGCGTATCTGTGTGTCTGCGCACATGTATGTGTGCGTATATCTGTGTGTGTGAGCGCGTGTCTGTGCGTCTGTGTGTGTGTGCCTGCATCTATGAGTGTGCGCGTGCGTGTATCTGTGTGCTTGTGTGTGTCCCCGCGTCTGTGTGGGAGTGTGTGTGTGCGCATGTGTGCATGTATGTGTACGTGCGTGTGTGTGTGTGCGCCTGTTTGTCAGTGCCTGCATATATGTGCGTCTGTGTCTGCGTGTGTATATCTGTGCGTGTATGTGTGTATCGGTGTGTGTATGCGTATCTGTGTGTCTGCGCACATGTATGTGCGCGTGTATCTGTGTGTGTGTGAGCGTGTGTCTGTGCGTCTGTGTGTGTGTGTGTGTGTGCGCCTGTGTGTGTCTGCATCTGTGCGCGTGTGGAGTTTGCACGTTCTCCCTGTGACTAGGTGGGTTTCCTCCGGGAGCTCCGGTTTCCCCCCACGCCCCCCTCATGGCCGGTGTAGCCGGCACCCGCCACTCACCTAGTACGGTGGACGGTGGCTTCTGTGACTCGGCAGAGCGCACATCGTAAAGATTCCCCGCCGTCTGTCCGATGGGCTGCAGGAACGGGGGGGGGGGGGGATTATAAAACGGGAGGAAACATTTGAAGCGGTTTCAAAGAAGTTGCAGCGAATCATGGACGCAGCCCAGACCATCACACAAACCAACCTCCCCTTCCATCCACTCCAAGGCCAGCAACATAATCAAAGACCACAAGTTCACGTTATTGTAGAATCAGGCCATTCGGCCCATCAAGTCTAACCCGCCATTCAATCACGGCTGATCTATCTCTCCCTCCAAAATGCCATTCTCCTGCCTTCTCCCCATAACCCCCGACACCCGCACTAATCAAGAATCTATCTATCTCTGCCTTAAAAAAGTGAAACTGGCAGTCTGACCGGGGTGGGGGAGGGATGGAGAGAGAGGGGATGCAAGGGTTAGAGACATCAGAAGGGAAACTAGGGGTATGGGAGGTGAGTGGACTAACGCGGGGGGAGAGGGCGGGTGGGGAGGGGACGGGAGGAGTTGGGAGAGGAGGGGAGGGGTCGGGAGGGGTGGAGAGGAGAGGGGAGGGGTCGGGAGGGAACGGGAGGGGTGGAGAGGTGAGGGGAGGGGACGGGAGAAGGGACATGAGGAGAGGGGAGGGGAGGACAGGGGAGGGGATGGGTGGAGAGGGGAGGGAACGGGAGGAGAGGGGAGGGGTTGGGAGGGAACGGAACGGGTGGGGAGGTGAGGGGAGGGGACGGGAGAACAGGGGAGGGGATGGGTGGAGAGGGGAGGGGACGGGAGGAGACAGGAGAGTTGGGAGAGGAAGGGAGGGGTCGGGGGGGAAGGGGAGGGGTGGGGAGGTGAGGGGAGGGGACGGGAGGATGGGGAGGGGACAGGCGAAAAGGGGAGGGGTGGAGGGTGGAGGGGTCGGGAGGGGAGGAGATGGGAGTGGGGGGGTTAGGGAGGGGAGGGGGTTAGGGAGGGTATGGCACTGACCAGCGTGGCTCCCAGGTGGTTCGGGGGCTGTGGTGAGACGGCCGTGCCCCGTGCCGCCCCGTCTCGGTGGCGCTGGTCCACCAGGCCGCCGGGCGGAGGCTCCTTGCCGGGGAAGTCGTTGTAGTACTGGTGGTCCACCTGCTCCTCTTCCTCCTCGTCCCAGGCCGAGGCGTCGAAGCCCGCCATCCTGCCGGGGCACAAATCACCGTCGGTCAGAGCGGCACCGCCGGCAGACGCACCGCCTGACCGTGCCACGGACACGCGCTCAATCGCCACCCCCGCCGCTGTAAGTGTGAGTGAGTGCGAGTGTGTGTGTTTGTGTGTCTGTGTGCATGCGTGCGTGTGTGTGGGTGCGTGTGCGTGAGTGTGTGTGTGTCTGTGTGTGCGTGAGTGTGTGTGTGTGAGTGCGATTGTGGGCGTGAGTGCGAGTGTGTGTGTGTGTCTGTGTGCATGCGTGCGTGTGTGTGAGCGTGTGTGTGAGTGCGCGTGTGTGTGCGCGTGTGTGAGTGCGTTTGTGGGCGTGAGTGTAAGTGTGCGCATGCGTGCATGCGTGTGTGCGATTGTGTGAGTGTGCATGTGTGAGTGTGCATGCATGCGTGCATGTGTGCGCGGTGTGTGTGTATGTGCGTGAGTGTGTGTTTGTGTGCGTGCATGTGTGTGTGCGAGTGTGAGTGTGCATGCATGCATGTGTGAGTGTGCATGCATGCATGCATGTGTGAGTGTGCATGCATGCATGCATGTGTGCGCGGTGTGTGTATATGTGCGCGTGTGTGTGAGTGTGTTTGTGGGCGTGTGAGTGTGTGCGTGTGCGTGTGTGAGTGAGTGTGCGTGTGTGAGTGAGTGTGCATGTGTGAGTGCGTGTGTGTGAGTGCGTGTGTGTGCATGCGTGCGTGTGAGTGTGTGCGCGTGTGTGTGCGTGAGTGTGTGCGTGCCAGTGTGTGTGCGTGTGCATGCGTGTATGTGTGCGTGCGTGTAGTGCTCAGCATGGGGTTAATTTGGCCTCGCTGTGAATTCCTGCCACTGTGATCTGAACTGACTGGCCCACAAAGGAGACCCAGCTGGCAGCTGGTTGGAACCAGCGAGGCAGTGTGCCACGTTGCCTGGCAGTGCCCAGATGCCAACAGCTAAAGCTCTCCACATGAGCTGAATCCAGAGTCTTTCCATTCCAGTTTCCAGCAGATTGCCCAACAAGGTCAAGGAGCCGAGACTGTTTGGACTTCAGAGATACAGCGCCCTTCGGCCCACCGAGTCTGTGCTGACCGGCGATCACCTATCGATGCACTAGCACTATCCTACACACTAGGGACAATTTACAGAAGCCAATCGACCTACAAACCTGCATGTTTAGCTTACTTCAGTTGAGAGATACATCTCCACTGTACTCTTTCCGGCTTCACGACATCCTTCCTACAGCATCTTGGCCAATTTTGAACTCACCAATGTGTTGTACAACTATATGACGTCCCGACTTCTATCCTGAACTACTATGGTTGAAATAGTCCATGCAGATGCTGGTTTAAACCAAAGATAGACACAAAATGCTGACGGGAGAGGCAGCATCTATTTAGTTTAAGGTAGACAAAAATGCTGGAGAAACTCTGCGGGTGAGGCAGCATCTATGGAGCGACATTCCGGGTCGAGACCCTCCTTCAGACAGATGTGGGGGGGGGGGGGTGGGGGGAGGGGTGGGCGGGAAGAGAAAGGAAGAGGCGGAAACATTCTACTGTCCATCCTGGGATGTCAGGACTTTCATATGAGGAAAGATTGGATAGACTCGGCTTGTACTCGCTGGAATTTAGAAGATTGAGGGGGGATCTTATAGAAACGTACAAAATTCTTAAGGGGTTGGACAGGCTAGATGCTGGAAGATTGTTCCCGATGTTGGGGGAGTCCAGAACAAGGGGCCACAGTCTAAGGATAAGTGGGAATTCCTTTAGGACCGAGATGAGGAAAACATTCTTTACACAGAGAGTGGTGAGTCTCTGGAATTCTCTGCCACAGAAGGTAGTTGAGGCCAGTTCATTGGCTATATTTAAGAGGGCGTTAGATGTGGCACTTGTGGCTAAAGGGATCAGGGGGTATGGAGAGAAGGCAGGTACGGGATACTGAGTTGGATGATCTGCCATGATCACATTGAATGGCGGTGCAGGCTCGAAGGGCCGAATGGCCAACTCCTGCACCTATTTTTCTATGTTTCTATGTCCACCTTTGATTTTTCCAGCATCTGCAGTTTTCTTAAACATCCATTTACTTTAGTCGAGGAGTTTCTCTATATGTTTACAAAATGGAATCAAGAGATATGGGGAGAAAGCAGGAACGGGATACTGATTCTGGATGAACCGCCGTGATCATATTGAATGGTGGTGCTGGCTCGAAGGGCCGAATGGCCTACACCGGCACCTATTGTCTGTGTTTCTATACACTGCTGTGCTGCAGCAAGTAAGAATTTCATAGTTGTGTCTGCGACACATTACAATAAAACACCTCAGCAGAGACTCGGAAACAGGCCATTCGGCCCGACACATGCCTCCCCATCTATGCTAACACCACCAGCATCTGCAGCTCCTTCCTGCACCCTTTTGGGGGAAGTCCAGAACCAGGGGCCACACACACACAATTGAAGAATAAGGGGCAAGCCATTTAGAACGGAGACGAGGAAACACCTTTTTCTCACAGAGAGTGGTGAGTCTGTGGAATTCTCTGTCTCAGACGGGCGGTGGAGGCCAGTTCTCTCAATGCTTTCAAGAGAGAGCTAGATAGGGCTCTTAAAAGTAGCAGAGTCAGGGGATATGCGGAGAAGGCAGGAACGGGGTACTGATTGGGGATGATCAGCCATGATCACATTGAATGGCGGTGCTGACTCGAAGGGCCAAATGGCCTACTCCTGCACCTATTGTCTATTGTCTGCATATTTTCTCTGCGCCCTTTTCCTGCTTCAGCAGAGTGAGCTGAACAATCTCTATCCCCTGAGCCCCTGTCTCATGTCTCCATCAATGGTGAGGATGTGCAGTTTAGCAGGGAGGACAAGTACCTCGGAGTGAGCCTGGACGGTAAACTGGACTGGTCCAGGAACGCTGAGGCCCTGTACAAGAAGGGACAGAGACGGCTGTACTTGTTGAGAAGGCTCCCGCTCCTTCAACATCTGCAGTGAGATGCTGCAGATGTTCTACCAATCCAGTGCCATCTTTTTCGCAGGGCAAAGGCCGCGGACACCAGCAGGATCAACAAACTCATCGGGAAGGCCGGATCCGTCCCGGGGGCGGAGTTGGAGTTGGATTTGGATTCACGGGAGGTCGGTCTCGGTGGGGAGGTGGTCTCGGACGGGAGGTGGTCTCGGACGGGAGGTTGGTCTCGGACGGGAGGTGGTCTCGGACGGGAGGTTGGTCTCGGGCGGGAGGTGGTCTCGGACGGGAGGTGGTCTCGGACGGGAGGTGGTCTCGGACGGGAGGTGGTCTCGGACGGGAGGTGGTGTCGGACGGGAGGTGGTCTCGGACGGGAGGTGGTCTCGGACCACCAACCTTCGGGTCGAGACCCTTCTTCAGACTGGTCAGGGATCAGGGAAACGAGAGATGCTTATTCAATTAAACATTGAATTTTCTCAATTCTGTTAACCCAGACTGCCTCCTCCCCCTCCCCACCTCTCCCTCAGCCCTCGGGCCCTGACATTCCTTCTCCATCTCCCCCCCCCCCCCACTCAAGTCGCACCAGCTTCTCATTTCCACACCACAAACAGCTTACAATGGCCTGTTTCCTTTATCATCGATACTTTTTTGCATATCTTTCATTCATTGTTCTTTATCTCTCCACATCACCGTCTGTATCTCTCGTTTCCCTGATCCCTGACCAGTCTGAAGAAGGGCCTCGACCCGAAACGTCGCCTATCTCCTTCGTTCCTTAGATGCTGCTGCACCCGCTGAGTTTCTCCAGCTTTTTGTGTAACCCTCGATTCTCCAGCATCTGCAGTTCCTTCTTTAACATCAAATAGAACAAGTTGTCCAACAACTTTAGGCTGTGCACGCCACACGAAAGAAGAAGCTAAATCCTCTCTGTTAAACATACAGGTTTGTAGGTTAATTGGCTTGGGTTTGTATACTTGGTATAAGTGTAAATTATCCCTAGTGTGTGTGTGTGTGTGGGATAGTGTTAGTGTGTGGGGATCGCTGGTCGGCGCGGAGTCGGTGGGCCGAAGGGCCTGTTTCCGCGCTGTGTCTCTAAGACTAAACCAAACGAAACTAAAGGTGGTCTCCGGGGCTGTGCGGGAGTTACCTGTCGTGAGGGGTGACGACCTTGGGCGGGTTCTTCAGGTACTGCTTGAAGCGCAGTTCGAAAGCCTGCCCGATGGTGCTGATCACGTCCTGCGCCAGCCCGTCCGTGCACTCCAGGATGTGGCACGCTGCAAGGGACAGGAAGGGTTAAGGGCCTGTCCCACCAGCATGCAACTCTATGCGATGAGCGCGACCTAACGTGGTCGCTTGAGCCGTCCGGCGTCGCGGGGCCGGTCCCACTTCGATCGCCGGAGCCGTGCGGAATTGTGCGG
Source organism: Raja brachyura (assembly GCA_963514005.1). The sequence goes on from CAUPSL010000901.1 coordinate 36,805, forward strand.
AGTTCGTCCTGACATCGCGAGGGGCTCCGAAAAACTGACTGTGTTCAAAAATTCCGCGCGGCAATGGCTTGTCGGCTCGCAGTCGCCTCGACGCATTACACACCACCCCGACATCGTGCCTCCGTGAACCTATCTGTAGGTGCCTCCGTGACCCTCTATGTGTGTGGCTCCGTGGCCCTGTGTGTGTGTGTGTGCCTCTGTGCCCCTCTCTGTGTGCCCCTCTCTGTCCTGGCGAATTTATCTTAGATTTCGCTCCAAGTTCGCCTCACTTTGCGCCGCATTGCGCCACTCACCCGACTTCCGCGTGGCCCCCGCTGCCGGTTTGGTCGTGCTTGCCGCATGCAGGCGCATGCTGGTGGGAACGGCCGTGTACAGGGGATCACCCGACCTGCGCGGCCCCCGCTTCTAGTTTGATCGCGCTCATCGCATAGAGTTGCATGCTGGTAGGACAGGCCCTTTACAGTGGAGCGGGCGGCGGAGAGCGGAGTAAGGGGGGGGGGGAGGGGGGGGGGCTGGGGGGGAGGGGGGAGGGGGGAGGGGGGACGCACCTCTTTGATTCACGGGGTCTTTGGCGACGTAGGCGACGTATTCGACCGTGTCCTGCGGAAGGGGGAACACAAGTGAAGGCAGGGTCACTGCAGGCTGAAGCCAAGCCACTCCCACCTTGATCACAGACACAGAGACACAGCCCTGATACACCGCTCGCAAAGCCCGCTCCATCCCCACTTCTGGCACTCTGTTGTGTGTGTGTGTGTGTGTGTGTGTGTGTGTGTGTGTGTCTGTCTGTCTGTCTGTCTGTCTGTGTGTGCGCGTGTGCGGCTGTGTGGGTGTGCGTTGCAATTATATGTGTACACGTGCATGTATGTGTGAGTATGTGTGCCTGTGAGCTTGTGTACATGCGTGTGTGCGTGTGTGTGCATGTGTGGCTGTGTGTGCGTGCGGTGCGTGTGTATGTGCATGTATGTGTGTGTGTATGCCTGTGAGCACGTGTACGTGTGTGTGTGCATGTGTGTGCGCGTAGTGTATGCACGTGTGTGCGTGTGCATGTGTGTGCATGCGTGCATGTGTCTGTGCAGCGTGTGTATGCGCGCATGTGTGTGCGTGCATGTGTGTACCTGCGAAAGCGCGTGTGTGTGTGTGTGTGTGTGTGTGTGTGTGTGTGTGTGTCTGTGTGTGTGTCTGTGAGCATACTCCATGTTACCGCAGTGGTTTCCCAGTAGAAGGAGCTGTGGTGATGGTAAAACACACACAAGGGACAATTTACAACTTTTACCAAAGTCAATTACCCTACAAACCTGCGTGTCTTTGGAGTGCGTGTGTGTGTGTGTGTGTGAGTGTGTGTGGGAGAGTGAGTCTGTGGGAGAGAACGCGCGTGTGCGAGGGTCTGAGAGCATGAGAGAGAGATAGAGCACACGATGGGCCGAATGTCCTCATTCTGCTCCTATAACCTATGACACCCTCCTTCAGCCCCTTGTTTCCACACCTGGGCTAACCTGTAGCCACTTATTTCGGCGAGGGTATGATTCGCTGGCAGGCGTGCGCCGTTTTTCATCGCGTCTTGGTACACATGACATTAATAAACAACAGCCAGGCTGTCGGGTTGGATGTGAACTGTGTGGTCGCAGGCCTGTCTGGTCACTGGGGAAGGGTCTAACCATGGTCGGAAGGGGAATATACTTACTGGATCACCTCCTGATGCGAACGATATGGACTGCATGTGGTGGTTGGCGATTATCTGCAAAGAAAAGGCATTTTAGTTTAGTTTAGCACGGAAACAGGCCCTTCGGCCCACCGAGTCCGCACCGACCAGCGATCCCCGCACACTAACACTATCCCACACACACACTGGGGACGATTTACATTTACACCAAGCCAATTAACCTACAGACCTACGTCCTTGGAGTGTGGGAGGAAACCGAAGATCTCGGAGAAAACCCACACAGGTCACGGGGAGAGCGTACAAACTCCACACAGACAGCATGGAACCCGGGTCTCTGGCACTGTGAGGCAGCAGCTCTACCGCTGCGCCACCGCGCCGGACGTTCGTATCATTGCCAGATTTAGTGACGGGAAAGCAAGAGACGGTCTGACCAAGTTGAGTCAGTAGTGAGGAAGGTGAATGCAATCCCAGCGTTTATTCCGAGAGGACTAGAATATAAAAGCTGGGATGTAACGCTGAGGCTCTATAAGGCGTTGGTCGGGCCGCATTTGGAGTATTGTTAGCAGATTTGGGCCCCGTATCTGAGGAAGGATGTGCCGGCTCTGGAGAGCATCCAGAAGAGGTTTTACAAAAACGATCCCAGGAGCAAGTGGGTTAACGTATGATGAGCGTTTGTCGGCACTAGGCCTGTACTAGCTGGGGGGGGGGGGGGGGGGGGGAACCTAATCGAAACTCACCGAATAGTGAAAGGCCTGGATAGAGTGGATGTGGAGAGGATGTTTGCACTAGTGGGAGAGTCTAGCACCAGAGGGCACAGCCTCAGAATAAAAGGATGTTCATTTGGGAAGGAAATGAGGAATGAATTTAGCTAGAAGGTGGTGAATCTGTGGAACTCATCTGTGGAGGCCAAGACAGGGGTTATGGGGAGAAGACAGGAGAATGGGGTTGAGAGGGAGAGATAGATCAGCCATGATTGAATGGAGGAGTAGACTGATGGGCCGAATGGCTTATTTCTGCTCCTGGAACTTCTGAACATGCTGGTTTACATCGAAGATGGACACAAAATGCTGGAGTAACTCAGCGGGTCAGGCAGCATCCCTGGAGAACATGGATAGGTGACGTTCTTCAGACTGAGAGTCTCACCTGCTGACTTACTCCAGCATTTGGTGTCTACACTCAAGACACATACATACACACTCCCATACACACACTCACTCAGATATACACACACACATGCGCTCACACTATGACACACACTCAGACACATACACACTCTCACACTCAGACACATACATACACATTCACATACACACACTCACTAACACACACAAACTCAAGCTTTCACACACACACACACTCACTCAGACACATATACACTCAAAAATACACACACACACACACACTCTGACACACACTCAGGCACATACACACTCTCACAATCAGACACATCCACATACGCACACTCACTAACACACACGAACTCAAGCTTTCACACTCTCTCTCACACACTCACTCAGACACATATACACTCAGAAATACACACACACGCGCTCACACTCTGACACACACTCAGGCACATACACACTCTCACAATCAGACACATACACACACTAACACACACAAACTCAAGCTTTCACACTCTCTCACACACACTCAGACCCACTCACATATACACACACATACTTACATATGCAAAGGCACATACACACTGTCACACACACTCAGACACATACACACACATTCACATACACACACTCACTAACACACACACAAACTCAAGCTTTCACTCTCACACATACACACTCTCTCACACACACTCACACACGCAGACACACTCACACACACATACTTACATATGCAAAGGCACATACACACTGTCACGCACACTCAGACGCATACACACACTCAGACACGCAGACACACTCAGACACGCAGACTTACACATGCACAGGCACATACAAAACCCACACACACACACATACACACACACAGTGACAACGAATGCCGCAGATTGCGCCCCCTGCTGTGTGTGCGTCTCGGTGCTGGCAGGCACCGACTCACCTGCTTGCAGTCGGGAGCCATGAGGTTGAGGCTGCTGGTGGTGATGGTGAGGGTGATGGGCAGGCCGGCGAACTGCAGGTTGCTCTTGCCCAGAATGGTGCTGAGGGAACGGCTGGAAGGCTGCGGGAACAACAACACGCACGCCGTCAACGTCAACCCCACCGCCGGAGACTCGCAGCGACAGCGGCGATACCCCACGGCTGTCCTTTAGTTTCATTTAGTTTAGAGATCCAGCGCGCTAACAGGCCCTTCGGCCCACCGGGTCCGCGTCGACCAGCGATCCCCGCAAGCTAACATTATCCCCCCCCCCCCCCCCCCCCCCCCCCCCCCCCCCCACACACACACATACGGGACAATTTTTACATTTACACCAGGTCAATTAACCTATAAACCTGTTTTTTTTAAAATATATAATATTTGTTTATTTTTTTATAGATAGTGTGAGAAATAGAGTGATTAAACCCCCACTGTTGTGAAGGTCCGGGCAAGGAGTCTAACATTGTTAGGTAACCAGCATCGTCCTTGAGCACCACCGATAGCATTGTATAGTGGCAGGCAGAGATGGGCGATGCGCCATACTCACCAGATACTAGCTTTTCAATTAAAATACAAGAACCTAGGCCAGGTCAATAGCAACTGAGCATGCTTAATGAAATAAATGAATATTACCTTCACGCCCCTGGTCAAGAAACTGCTCATTGCCATGCACATGTATGAACCATGATATGTATGATGAGGGAGGTACTGGGGGACGCACCTATAGACTGTGCACCTGAGTGCTCTGATTGGGAAGAGCCAGAGGGGAGGTTCAGCCAGCAGAATTGTGTGTATAAAGGGACTTTACTCTCCTGACTTTGCTGTGCCTCTAGGGGACAGCAAAGCAGAGGCACCTATTCTGCAGAATATTATCTTAATAAAAGCTTCTTTGCTGACTTTTTGTCTCAAACAGCGTTTGTGATTGTTTATATCTCACAGATAGAAAGAAGGGGGGGGGGGAGAGAGAAGAAAAAATAGGATAAATTACCAATAATACAATTTTGGAGATAGGTTCGTAGATTATAAAGTGTGACTATTCATCCAATCCTGGCTTCAAATTTCAGTCAAGTTTCCGTGCCGGACCAATTTACCCTTTCAGAAAATCAATCAACGACCATATTCTAGCAAATAATTCTGGGTTGTCAATTAAGACAAGTCTAATTTTTTCCAAGTGTAAGGTCTCAGACACCTCCATAATCCACTTTTTTTGTTTTAAATTAAAAAAAAAGTTTTGTAAGTTGTATAAAAATTAATCATTTCTGGATGGAAATTTTTAAGATAATCTCAGAAGTCGTCAATACCAAACTGGCTCCCGACTCAAAATTAATAATATTAGGAATAACGGAACCAAATCAATTCATTACTTCGAATCGAAGAATTTTTATTGATTATAGGTTTAATAGCAAAAGGGTTTGAGTATAGGAGCAGGGAGGTTCTACTTCAGTTGTATAGGGTCTTGGTGAGACCACACCTGGAGTATTGCGTACAGTTCTGGTCTCCAAATCTGAGGAAGGACATTATTGCAATAGAGGGAGTGCAGAGAAGGTTCACCAGACTGATTCCTGGGATGTCAGGACTGTCTTATGAACAAAGACTGCATAGACTCGGTTTATACTCTCTAGAATTTAGGAGATTGAGAGGGGATCTTATAGAAACTTACAAAATTCTTAAGGGGTTGAACAGGCTAGATGCAGGAAGATTGTTCCCGATGTTGGGGAGGTCCAGGACAAGGGGTCACAGCTTGAGGATAAGAGGGAAATCCTTTAGGACCGAGATGAGAAGGACTTTTTTCACACAGAGAGTGGTGGGTCTCTGGAACTCTCTGCCACAGAGGGTAGTTGAGGCCAGTTCATTGGCTACATTTAAGAGGGAGTTATATGTGGCTAAGGGGATCAGAGGGTATGGAGAGAAGGCAGGTACGGGATACTGAGTTGGATGATCAGCCATGATCACATTGAATGGTGGTGCAGGCTCGAAGGGCCGAATGGCCTCTACTCCTGCACCTAAGTTCTATGTTTCTATAATTGGGAAAAAATTAATATTAAAATTTTGGAAAGGCTCTATAACCCCCACAATTAAAATGTGGACCACAGAAATGTCGGAGACCCTATATTTGGAAAGAATAAGATTTGTCTTAATGGACAAACAAGAACTATTTTAAAAAATATGGTCCCCATTTATTGAATATTTGAAGGGGCAAACTGGTTGGGCACGAGAACATGACTGAAACCGGAATCGCAGAATAGATGAAGTACTACATTTCATAAAACGCGGATATATATCCAACTATATAAAGTCTGTAGAATATTCCATTCTTTCCCAATTTTTTATATATATATATAACATATATATATTTTTTTGTTTCATCTTTTTCTACTATTTTCTACCTTTATAAAAAATGGGAAAAAAAATAATATAGAAGCACAATTATTAAGCAAGGATTATCATAAATAATACTGATTATGTATATCTACAAAGAACAAAATGATTTTTATTATGTCAACAATTAACACGTATCTTTTTTTAAAATTATGTAATTGCTTCTAACTAATTAAAAAAAAATCATTAAAAAAAACGTATAAACCTGTACGTCTTTGGAGTGTGGGAGGAAACGGCAGATCTCGGAGAAAACCCACGCGGGTCACGGGGAGAGAGTGCAGACAGCACCCGTAGCCGGGATCGAACCCGGGTCTCCGGCGCTGTAAGGCGGCAACTCTACCGCTGCGCCACCGAAAACGAAAAATCATTTTCTTAAGAAATGGAATCTACAGGACATTCTTAATTGGAACGGAGTGGGCAGAAACGCAGGTCATGCGTGGTTTGAAGAGCAAAAACCTGTAGTTTACAATGCCAACATTGAAAAGTTGAGGGAAAAGCAAGGTGTACAAAGTTGAGGAGTATGAAGAAGGGTCTCGACCCGAAACGTCGCCTATCTCCTTCGCTCCTTAGACGCTGCTGCACCCGCTGAGTTTCTCCAGCCTTTCGTGATACCCTGAGGAGAATGATGATGCTACTGATTATGATATGCCAATGTACCAGCTAGCAACTGATCTTCTCCATAAAGACTTGGTCTATTGCTAGAAATTGTAATTTATTTACCGATCTGTTACGGATTTACAGCAAATAATACAACAATATTAAAGTTCTGATCTTGAGAATATCACATTTTTGAATTTTCAAGGCAGTCTGGGTGTTTGTTACTATTTCCGTCACAACGGTCAATTTTGTAATTAACTCCAATTAGGTAATTAACTAGTTAGATGTGGCCCTTGTGGCTAAGGGGATCAGAGGGTATGGAGAGAAGGCAGGTACGGGATACTGAGTTGGATGATCAGCCATGATCATATTAAAACCATATAACAATTACAGCACGGAAACAGGCCTTCTCGGCCCTTCCAGTCCGTGCCTTCCAGTTTGAGCCTGGTCTCTGGAACTCTCTGCCACAGAGGGTAGTTGAGGCCAGTTCATTGGCTATATTTAAGAGGGAGTTAGATGTGGCCCTTGTGCCTAAGGGGATCAGAGGGTATGGAGAGAAGGCAGGTACAGGATACTGAGTTGGATGATCAGCCATGATCATATTGAATGGCGGTGCAGGCTCAAAGGGCCGAATGGCCTACTCCTGCACCTAGTTTCTATGTTTCTATATGCTTTAATTTCAGGTCATCCAAGGAAGAGCATCAATACTTTTTTGCATATCTTTCATTCATTGTTCTTTATCTCTCCACATCACTGTCTGTATCTCTCGTTTCCCTGATCCCTGACCAGTCTGAAGAAGGGTCTCGACCCGAAAACGTCGCCTATCTCCTTCGCTCCTTAGATGCTGCTGCACCCGCTGAGTTTCTCCAGCTTTGTGTAACCCCCGAAGATGTTTTATATTTGTTTCAGAATGCTTCAATCTAAAATAACTGAAAATGTCATTCAGTTCTCTTAATTTTTAAGAAAGTTATGGGCTTTTGACTGTCCTCGATCACAGCTTTTGAGTTAAGTCAATGGAAAAGCAATGGGGAACAAGATGCTAATTTCCGAGTATGAAAATGACCATACATTTTTTAATACTGAAGATATGAAAGTGAATTAGGTGTCAAATTAAACTTCTTTTTATGCTTTATCTGATGGTATAAATTGCAGACTTGATTTTTTTTAAATCTCAAAATTTTGTAACATCGCCAGTAGAGTTGCTGCCTTACAGCGACGGAGATCCTGACTACGGGCGCTGTCTGTAGGGAGTTTGTACGTTCTCCCCGTGACCTGCGTGGGTTTTCTCTGAGATCTCCGGTATCCTCCCACACTCCCACATTGGCTTGGTAATAAATGTAAAAATTGTGTAGGATCGTGTTAGTGTGTGGGGGTCGCTGGTCGGCGCGGACCCGGTGGGCCGAAGGGCCTGTTTCCGCGCTGTATCTCTCAACTAAACTGGTCGTAAGTGATCGGAGCAGAATTGGGCCATTCGGCCCATCAAGTCTACTCCGCCATTCAATCACGGCTGATCTCTCTCTCCCTCCTGAACCCATTCTCCCCAGAACGCCTGACACCTGTACTAATTTAGAGTCCATCTTATCTCTGCCTTGAAAATATCCACTAACTTGGCCTCCACAGCCCCCCTGTGGCATTGAAGTGCCGCTGAAGGGTTTATTCGTGGCCGACCGGGGTTGGTGTGTGGTCTGCTGCTGTTGACGGCGAGAGGCTGCAAAATGGGCGGGTTGTTATGCAGCACGATAGACACTGTGCGCTGAGATCGATACAATTCAGTGCAGGTGATTACAAAAGGAAGCTAAAACCACAGAGGGCCCTCGGCGAGAGCTGGCCCAGGGGAGATGGGCGAGCCACCACTTTATCTGATTGTGGAGACAGCATCATGACTATTTAATGCGTGCTGGCTCAGTCTGAAGGTCAGAACCACCGAGTCCGCCTTGGAGGAACTGGGGCTCTGTGACTGCTTGGTTCGTGAAGGACCTGCAGCCGCTGGTGCACACCAAAGCCAGACACAAAATGGCGGTGTATCTCAGCGGGTCAGGCTGCAGCGCTGAAGAGAAGGAAAGGGTGACGTTTTGGGCCGAGACCCTACTTCAGACTGGAGTTCAGTTTAGTTTAGAGATATGGCACGTAAACGGGCCCTTCGGCCCAGTGAGTCCGTGCCGACCAGCGATCACCCGTTCACACTGGTTTATTGTTTAACCGAGATATAGCATGGAAACAGGCCCTTCGGCCCAACCCGACCAGCGACCATCCGTAGTTTAGAGATATAGCATGGAAACAGGCCCTTCGGCCCACCCCGACCAGCGATCGCCAGTACACTAGTTTAGTTTAGAGATATAGCGTGGAAACGAGGCCTTCGGCCTACCGAGCCCGCTTACAGCGCCAGAAGCCCGGGTTCGATCCTGACTGCAGGTGCTGTCCGTGCGGAGTTTGTGCGCTCTCCCCGTGACCGCGTGGGTTTTCATTCCAAAGATGCGCAGGTTTGTAGGTCTAAGAAGGAAGTGCAGATGCTGGAAAAATCGAAGGTAGACAAAAATGCTGGAGAAACTCAGCGGGTGTGCCAGCATCCATGGAGCGAAGGAAATAGGCGACTTTTCGGGCATTTTTGTCTACCAGGTTTGTAGGTTAATTGGCTTGGGTAAAATTGTAAATTGTCCCGAGTGTGTTGGCCTAGTGCCAGTGTACGGGGCTCGAAGGGCCAAATGGCCTACTCCTGCACCTATTGTCTATTGTCTATAGTCTGGACATCCATGAAAGGCAGGGAGGGGGTGGGGGGGGTGAATGGTGGAGGGGCGAGGAGGGGGGTGGTAAGGAGAGGACGGGACTGAGGGAAGGGGGAAAGAAGGGAGAGAGGGGGGAAGGGAGAGAATGAGGGGGGGAGGGGGTGGGAGTGAGTGAATGAAGGGGGGGAGAGCGGGAGGGAGGGGCTCGGTCTATCCACTGTAGACACAAAAAGCTGGAGTAACTCAGCGGGACAGGCAGCATCTCCGGAGAGAAGGAATGGGCGACGTTTCGGGTCGAGGCCTTTCTGCTGGCTGGGCAGCACGCAACAAAAAGCTTTTTACCGTACCTGAGTGTACACGGCAATAAACTAAACTGTCTTTTTTTTTAAACCGTCGGCACCTCGCGGCTATTCTGGACATTACGGTAGCTCTCCAACCACATCCCCGCCTGGACTTTGCTCCGTTCCTAATGGGATCCCTGCGAGCTGCTTCATGCTCTGCCGGCTCGATGCCCGGCATGGCTTTAGTGCGGGTGAGAGCCCATTAAATGGCACCGAGATGAAATATTCACCACAATCAATGCAATTAAATATTGAGAGCCCGAGCTGGAATTGCGTACAGGTAATGCTTTTAGCAGCAGTTCCCACAAGGCCCGGCAGTACGGAGAGCCGAAAAGCAACTCGGCTGCTGACTGACGGGAAGCAAGGCCGTTTGGCCCAGTCCCTGCTAGCTCCCAATCAGAGTTCCCATCAGACACGGGAGCAGAATGAGGCCATTGGGTCCATTGAGCCTACCCCGCCATTCGATCTATTTTTCCCTCTCAACCCCGTTCTCCTGCCGCCCCCTCACTAATCAAGAACCAGTCAATCCCCGCGTTAAAAATACACAATGACTCGGCCTGTCTGTGGTGAATGTGCGGAATTCTTTGCCACAGAGGGCCGCGGAGGCCAAGTCAATGGATTTGCACAGATTTCCACAGATTATCCACCCTCTGGCTAAAAAACTTCCTCCTCATCTCTATTGGGTGTCCTTGTACACCAGTCACTGAAAGTTGGCGTGCAGGTCCAGCAGGCAGTGAAGAAAGCTCATGGAATGTTGGCCTTCATAACAAGAGGATTCCAGTATAGGGTAGAGAGGTTCTTTTGCAGTTGTATAGGGCTCTGGTGAGACCACATCTGGAGTATTGCGTACAGTTTTGGTCTCCTAATTTGAGGAAGGACATCCTTGTGATTGAGGCATTGCAGCGTAGGTTCACAAGATTGATCCCTGGGATGGAGGGACTGTCATATGAGGAAAGATTGAAAAGACTAGGCTTGTATTCACTGGAGTTTATAAGGATAGACATAGAAACATAGAAATTAGGTGCAGGAGTAGGCCATTCGGCCCTTCGAGCCTGCACCGTCATTCAATATGATCATGGCTGATCATCCAACTCCCGTACCTGCCTTCTCTCCATACCCTCTTATCCCCTTAGCCACATCTAACTCCCTCTTAAATATAGCCAATGAACTGGCCTCAACTACCCTCTGTGGCAGAGAGTTCCAGAGACCCACCACTCTCTGTGTGAAAAAAAGTCACAGGATGAGGGGGGGGATCTTATAGAGACATAAAATTATAAAAGGACTAAACAAGCTAGATGCAGGAAAAATGTTCCCTATGTTGGGCGAGTCCAGAACCATGGGCCACAGTCTTAGAATAAAACATAGAAACATAGAAATCAGGAGTAGACCATTCGGCCCTTCGAGCCTGCACCGCCATTCAATATGATCATGGCTGATCATCCAACTCAGTATCCCGTACCTGCCTTCTCTCCATACCCTCTGATCCCCTTAGCCACAAGGGCCACATCTAAATATAGCAAAGGGGAGGCCATTTAAGACTGAGGTGAGAAAAAACATTTTCACCCAGAGTGTTGTGACTTTGTGGAATTCCCTGCCACAGAGGGCAGTGGAGGCCAAATCACTGGATGGTTTTAAAAGAGTTAGATAGAGCTCTAGGGGCTAGTGGAATCAAGGGATATGGGGAGAAGGCAGGCACGAGTTATTGATTGGGGAAGATCAGCCATGGTCGCAATGAATGGCGGTGCTGGCTCGAAGGGTCGAATGGCCTCCTCCTGCACCTATTTTTCTATGCTTCCATTCTAAAGAAAGAAATTCCTCCTCTGGGCCCTCTCCAGAGCCTTCCTCAGATATGGGGCCCAAAACTGCTCCAAATGCGGCCTGACCAGAGCCTTATAGATCTTCACCATCATGTCCCTGCTTACACCCCATTACATACCGAGGAAATTCGGTATGTGTCCATTAACCCAGAGGAAACCCACGCGGTCACAGGGAGAACGTGCAAACTCTATACACACACACACACACACTCCTCAAAAAGGCAGCCAGCATCAGCAAAGACCTACACCACCCTGGCCATGTTCTCATCTCACTAAGGCACGGTGGCGCAGCGGGTAGAGCTGCTGCCTCACGGCGACAGAGACCTGGGTTCGATCCTGACTATGGGCGCTGTCTTTATGGAGTTTGCACGTTCTCCCCGTGACCTGCGAGATCTTCGGTTTCCTCCCACACTCCAAAGACGTGCAGGTTTTGTAGGTTAATTGGCTTGGTGCAAATGTAAATTGTCCCTAGAACGTGCAGGATGGTGTTAAGGTGCGAGGTGATCGCTGGCCGGCGCGGACCCGGTAGGCCGAAGGACCCGTTTCCGTGCTGTCTCTCGAAACTAATCTACACTAAACATAGGAGCCTGAGAAAAGTGATCTCTAGATTCAGGAGCAACATCTTGCCAGCAACGATTAGGCTGTTGAACACTGCCCCAGAGGGCCTAATCCAAACGTTGCCATGGATTAATTAACCAGAGGTGTCACGAGGGTAGAGATACTGCCTCACGGCGCCACAGACCCGGGCACAATCCCGGCTACGGGTGCTGTCGGTACGTTCTCCCTGGGACCGCGTGGGTTTTCTCCGGGTGCTCCGGTTTCCTCCCACGTTGCAAAGACGTGCAGGTTTGTGGGCCAATTGGCTTCTGTAAGTTGTGTGTGGGATAAAAAAAGTGGACGGCTAGTCGCTGGTCAGCACGGACTTGGCGGGCCGAAGGGGCTGCTTCTCGAACACTAATCTCGAACTACTCGCGTATCTCGAACACTAAATATAAACTCAACAATGAACTAATCGCACTAAGAACTCGTCTGCGGTTATTAATTTATTGAGTATTTCTTTATGACACATTATCTATGTGTGTTGTGTCTACAGGCTTGTTCAGCTGCAGGAAGCAAAGATATAATTGTCCTGTTTCCGGCACATTTGATAAATTAAACACTCGACTCTCTTGACCAGCGGTGCTGGCTCGAAGGGCCGAATGGCCTACTCCTGCACCTGTTGTCTATTGACTATGTGTGTGTGTGTGTGTGTGTGTGTGTGTGTGTGTGTGTGTGTGTGTTCCCCTCCGGATCTTCTATGCACGAGGTCATAGGTTCTTGGAGCAGAATTAGGCCATTCGGCCCATCAAGTCTACTCCGCCGTTCAATCATGGCTGATCTATCTCTCCCTCCTAACCCCATTCTCCTGCCTTCTCCCCATAACACCCGTACTCATCAAGAATCTATCGAGGGTTACACAAAAAGCTGGAGAAACTCAGCGGGTGCAGCAGCATCTAAGGAGCGAAGGAGATAGGCGACGTTTCGGGTCAAGACCCTTCTTCAGACTGGTCAGGGATCAGGGAAACGAGAGATATGGACGGTGATGTGGAGAGATAAAGAACAATGAATGAAAGATACGCAAAAAAGTATCGATGATAAAGGAAACAGGCCATTGTAAGCTGTTTGTAGTGTGAAAATGAGAAGCTAGTGCGACTTGGGTGGGGGAAAGATAGAGAGAGAAGGAATGCCAGGGCCCGAGGGAGAGGTGGGAATCTCCGCCTTAAAAATATCCACTGACTTGGCCTGCGCAGCCGTCTGTGGCAAAGAATCCCACAAATTCTAAAGAAATTCCTCCTCATCTCCTTCCTAAAGGGACATCCTTTAATTCTGAGGCTGTGAACTCTGGTCCTAGACTCCGCCACTTGTGGAAACATCCTCTCCACATCCACTCTATCCAGGCCTTTCACTATTCGGCAAGTTTCAATGAGCTCCCCCTCATTTTCATTCAAAATTTGGGAATTGGCAAGCAGTAAAAAAAAAAGCTGCCTTTAAAAAAAAAACAGTGCAGGGGAAAAAACTGCTTCCATGTAACTTCCCTGCAGTAATCAAATAACATCGTCCCAAAATAACACAGGCAGTCAGTTTCAACATGGGAGGGCATTGGAATCAATAGATGAATGCTTCCATTGACAATTGTGCATGAATACTCTATGAAACAATGTAATGCACAATTTTTGATTCTTGCAGCAACAAGAAATAAACTACCACTATGAAAAAAAACACTTGGACAGGTACATGGATAGGAAAGGTATGTGGGCCAAATGCACACATGTGGAACTAGTGCAGATGGGCCATCTTGGTAGGCATGGGCAAGTTTCCATGCCTGTTTCCATGCTGTAAGACTCCCTCCCGGAGTAACTCAGCGGGTTAGGCAGCACCTCCGGAGAACATGGATAGGCGACATTTTGGGCGGGACATTCTTCAGATTCCATGTTTGCCAGAGATGTTACCTGACCCACTGACTTACTCCAGCACTTGGAGCTTAGTTTAGTTTGGAGATACAGTGTGGAAACAGGCCCTTCGGTCCGCCGAGCCCATGCCGACTCATTCACACCCATTCTATACTACACACAAGGGACAATTTACAATTTTCACCAAAGCCAATGAACCTACAAAGCTGCTTGACACAAAATGCTGGAGTAACTCAGCGGGCCACGCAGCATCTGTGGAGGGAAGGTTTCGGGTCGAGACCCTTCTTCAGACTGAATCTACAAACCCGCACGTCTTTGGGATGTGGGAAGAAGATCCCGGAGAAAGCCCACCCGGTCACGGGAAGAACGCACAAACTCTGTGCAGACAGCTCCCGTGGTCAGGATGGAACCCGGGTCTCTGGCGCCGTGAGGCCGCGACTCTACCTCTGCGCCACCCTTAGTACTTGGGCGAAGGGCAAGGGGCAGTATAACTGGTCTCTCCATCTTGCCATTTAGTTTTATTTCCAAACAGCGAACCTTCCCATGTGTGCAAGTAGTGAGTGGCGGACAATGTGGACCGAATGGCCTGTCACTGTTCTGCCCTGGGTGCATACAGCGTTATAACTCAACAATATTCAGGGAATTACCTTCCTTCTCCTCATCGCCCCTTTCGCTCCGGGCACAGCTTCACAGACCACGCCAATTGCTTCCCTGCAGGAAAGAATTGCAAGTCATTATTCCACATCAATTCCCTCACTTACAACTCCGACTAAGGTCGGCAACTGTCCCGTATTAGCCGGGGCATCCCGTATGTTGGGCTAAATTGGTTTCTCACGCCCTTGTCCCGTATTTGACCGCTGCTACTTGGGTCGAGGGGACTGTCGGGTTGGACCCCGCCTCACCCGTCCCCGACGTAGTGTAGCCCGTGGAGTGCAGCAGCAGCAGCAGCAGCTTCTCGCCCGTGGCCCCGTCGGTCGGTCAACAGCCCGGCCAGCTGTCAGTCCGACCTTCGGACCCTCGCTGACCGCCCACAACCACCACCACCACTCACGAACCACGGCCGACCGTCGGTTCGTGAGTTGGACGTGGATCCGGATTATGCACGGGGTCCCCGGGGCCAAAACCCCTCAGCTGGGCCCGCCGGCTGGGCTTTGTGTGCTGTCCAGCACCCGGGCCCAACTCATCATTCCCCGAGCCACGACCGAGTCAGTCAACGGATTGCCGTCGGGAATTTGTCCCTCATTTTGACCTTTTGTCCCCTTATTTGGGAGTGAGAGAAAGTTGGCGACTCTAACTCGGTCCCCCACGGATCAAATGGTGAAAAGCTCACCGCAGAGTCAGCATTTAGTTCCGTTTATTGTCGCGCGTACCGAGGTACAGTGAAAAGCTTTTTTGTTGCATGCTGTCAGTGGAAAGACAACACATGATTACAAGGGAGCCAGCCATGGTCTACAGATACAGGATGAAGGGAACAGTGCTTCGCGCAGGTTACGGATGCGTCCCAGTGCATCTAGAAGATGTATATTTTTCACATTGAAGTCTGGCTCAGCCAGTGGCACCTAGGGATAGACTGGGTGACAACCAAGAATAGTTTGGTTACTGGAGAGACAGTTGACGGCACGGAAAGACGGCACCCGGGAAAGGCTGGGTTAGCACCCCAGTCTGTGTCTTTCATGAGAAAGACACCCAACAAAGCTACGGAAAGGCCTAATGAAACATCGTGGCCTGAACATCCATCAGGCGAGAATGAAATGCTCGGAGAAGGAGAAAGAGGTGCAGCGTACGCACAGACCTTGAACCTGGTGAGACGCAGGAGGAGCCCGGCCGGGAGCCACCCCACAGAGCCCAGTCCCTCCATGCACTAGATTGGTTACTAAGATGGCTGATCCGTGGGCGGTTGCTGCTGGGACGCAAGTCGGGGCCTGATCAACCCCGGCTGGGTCGCCCGGGCGAGGGTGTCTGATGTTGTGAGACCCGAAACACCCAATGACCCCAGGTCACATCCCAGCGCATCTAGAAGATGTATATTTTTCACATGTCCAGTTTACGATAGTCCGAGGGTCTCTAATGAGGTAGATAGTAGGTCAGGAGCAGTGCTTCCACACCTCAACATTTTAATTCCTGAAATAGAATTCCAAATTACCTGGAATTTGATGGCATTTCCCGGCTGGGTAAGCACACCCCATCTGCGCAAGTGGGACTGGAGACAGCATCCCTACCGTGTCACCGGTGCCATTTTTAATTGCGACGAGGCAGACGGGCTTCCTCCAACTGCACAGGCGCGGATGGCCATAAATATAAAGGTACATACTCTTTTTCCCGCAAATCATCCCGCGTGCCTGATTGGACCCCTTCGCGTCTCTCCCCGCGCGCGTGCGCAGTGCGCCCGGTATGGGGCGGCAGTCCCACGTGCGCAGCCGGGCCCGGAAACCCCACCTGCCGGCGTTTGGTCCGTATCCCTCCAAACCTGTCCTATTCATGCACCTGTCCAAATGTTTCTTAAACGTTTCGATGGTCCCCGCCCCAACTACCTCCTCCGGCATCTCGTTCCATACTTAAGGGGTTGGACGGGCTGGATGCAGGAGGATTGTTCCCGATGTTGGAGAGGTCCAGAACAAGGGGTCACAGTTTAAGGCCTTAACAATATGAGCCAAATGTGGGCAGGTGGGACTAGCGTAGATGGGGCATGTTGGCCGGTGTGGGCAAGTTGGTCCGAAGGGCCTGTTTCCCCGCTGTATCACTCAATGCACACAGCCGCACAGCCTGGAAACAGGCCCAGCGTGCCCAACATGTCCCAGCTAAACCCGTCCCACCTGGTCTCCTAATCTGAGGAATGACATTCTTGCCCTGGAGGGAGTACAGAGAAGGTTCACCAGACTGATTCCTGGGTTGGCAGGACTTTCATATGAAGAAAGACTGGATAGACTCGGCTTGTATTCGCTAGAATTTAGAAGATTGAGGGGGGATCTTATAGAAATGTACAAAATTCTTAAGGGGCTGGACAGGCTAGATGCAGGGAGATTGTTCCCGATGTTGGGGAAGTCCAGGACAAGGGGTCACACAGTTTAAGGATAAGGGGGAAGGTCTTTTAGGACCGAGATGAGAAAAACATTTTTCACACAGAGAGTGGTGAATCTGTGGAATTCTCTGCCACAGAAGGTAGTTGAGGCCAGTTCAGTGGCTATATTTAAGAGGGAGTTAGATGTGGCCCTTGTGGCTAAAGGGATCAGGGGGTGTGGAGAGAAGGCAGGTAGAGGATACCGAGTTGGATGATCAGCCATGATCATATTGAATGGCGGTGCAGGCTCGAAGGGCTGACTGGCCTACTCCTGCACCTATTGTCTATGTTTCCATACACCCACCACCCTCTGTGTGAAAGGGCAGCATGGTGGCGCAGCGGTAGAATTGCTGCCTTTCAGCGCTTGCTGCGCCAGGGACCCGGGTTCGATCCCGACTATGGGTGCTGTCCGCACGGAGTTTGCACGTTCTCCCCGTGACCTGCGTGGGTTGTCTCCGAGATCTTCGGTTTCCTCCCACACTCCAAAGACGTGCGGGTTTGTAGGTTAATTGGCTTGGTATCGGTGTCAATTGCCCCTAGTGTGTGTGTGTGTGTGTGTGTGTGTGTGTGTGTGTGTGTGTGTGTGTGTGTGTGTGTGTGTGGGGTGTGTGTGTGTGTGTGTGTGTGTGTGTGTGTGTGTGGGGTGTGTGTGTGTGGGGTGTGTGTGTGTGGGGTGGGTGTGTGTGGGGTGGGTGTGTGTGTGTGTCTGTGTGTGTGTGTGTGTGTGTGTGTGTAGGGTAGTGTTAGTGTGCGGGGATCGCTGGTCAGCATGGACTCGGTGGGCCGAAGGGCCTATTTCCGCGCTGTATATCCAAACTAAACAAGCAATGGGGGTTGCTTTACACACAGCAAGATCCCACACACTTACGACCGACGGGGATTTAGGTTTAGGTTTGTCATTTTTTTTAATTGAATTTTGACATTAAAATGTGTGACTCACCTTGTGACCTGCGTCCTGGTGTTGAAGTCCAACGCTCTCATCGACTGAAGTACTTCCACACAACCCATGTACTGAAAGACAAGCACAAGCAGCGACTGACAAAGCAGGCCTCCCCTTGTTATGTTCGTGAAGGAACTGCGGACGCTGGTTTAAACCAGAGATAAGACACAAAAAGCTGGAGTAACACAGAGGGTCAGGCAGCATCTCTGGAGAAACGGAACGGTTGGTGTTTCGGTGTCGAGTTTGGTTTAGTTGTACAGTGCAGAAAACAGGCCCTTCGGTCCATCAAGTCTGTGCCGGCCAGCAATCCCCTACACACCAGGGACCCTCAGGCGGGTAGAGTTTGATTCTGACTACGGGTGCTGTCTGCACACAGTTTGTACATTCTCCCCGTGACCTGCGTGGGTTTTCTCCGGGTGCCCCGGTGTCCTCCCACACTCCAAAGACGTGTAGGTTTTGGTAAAAATTGTAAAGTTGCCCCTAGTGTGTGCAGGATAGTGCTAGTATAGGGGGTGATCGCTGGTCGGTGCGGACTCGATGGGCCGAAGGGCCAGTTTCCATGCTGCAGCTCCAAACTAAGGCGTTCTCCCCGTGGCCGTGTGGGTTTACTCTGGGAGATCCGGTTTCCTACACATTCCAAAGATGTGCAGGTTTGTGGCTAAATTTAGAGTCATAGAGTGATACAGTGTGGAAACAGGCCCTTCGGCCCAACTTGCCCACACCGGCCAACGTGCCCCATCTACACTAGTCCCACCTGCCCGCGTTTGGTCCATATCCCTCCAAACCTGCTCTATCCATGTAGACACGAAAAGCTGGAGGATCCATGTACCAGTCTAACTGTTTTTATTAAATGTTGGGTTAGTCCCAGCCTCAACTACCTCAGCGGGCAGCTTGTTCCATACACCCACCACCCTTTGTGTGAGAAAGTGACCCCTCAGATTCCCATTAAATATTTTCCCCTTCACCAAAAACCTGTAGGAGCGGCTAGATAGTTTAGTGTAGAGAGACAGTGTGGAAGCAGGCCCTTCGGCCCATCGAGTCCGTGCCGACCAGCGATCACCCCGTGCATTAGCACTATCCTACACACACGACGGACAATTTTTACCAAAGCCAATTGACGTCTTTGGGATGTGTGGGGGGGGGGGGGGGGGGGGGGGTGGGGGAACCGGAGCACCCGGAGAAAACCCACTCAGGAAACAAAAATCGTAAATTGTCCCTAGTATGTAGGATAGCAAAAGTAAACGGGGGGGAAGAGAGAAATCGCGGACCCGGTAGGCCGAAGGGGTTGTTTCCGGCCTGTATATCTAAACTAAACCAGCCTAAGTAAAACGGAAGGCTGAATTAAACTTTAGCTTAAACAAAGTAAAGCACGGGACTAAAGCGGCACGAACTCGGTGGGCCGAAGGGCCCTTGTTTCTGCACTCTATTCCTAAACTTCAGTTTGGACAAAATAAAACACTAAACTAAATATCTGCTTAAACAAAGCAAAAGCACTGAACGAAATCTCAGCACGGACTCGATGGGCCGAAAGGCCTGCTTCCACGCTGCATCTCTACACTAAACTCCAACTGAAATAAAACAAAGCACTGGAGTTTGAAAGTTAATGGAACCCCCATCAGCTCTTCCAACCCACCCGACCCACATCATTGTGAGGCGTACGCCTGCAAACCTGGGCTGGTTTCACTGACGATATCCCTTCTCCGTTCCCTGTCGTCGAGCTGGAAAGGGCGCGGGCGAAGATTTACGAGGACGTTGCCGGGACTCGAGGGGCCTGAGCTACAGGGGGAGGTTGAGCAGGGCTGGGTCTCTGTTCCTTGGAGCGCAGGAGGATGAGGTGGGTGATCTTATAGAGGTGTACAAAATCATGAGGGGAATAGACCGGGTAGTCTCTTGCCCAGAGTAGGGGAATCGAGGACCAGAGGTAGTTGAGCAAAGAGGTCCTTCTGCAGTTGTACAGGGCCCTAATGAGACCACACCTGGAGTACTGTGTGCAGTTTTGGTCCCCTAATTTGAGGAAGGACGTTCTTGCTATTGAGGGAGTACAGCGTAGGTTTACAAGGTTAATTCCCGGGATGGCGGGACTGTCATATGCCGAGAGAATGGAGCGGCTGGCCTTGTACACTCTGGAGTTTAGAAGGATGAGAGGGAATCTCATTGAAACATATAAGATTGTTAAGGGCTTGGATACACTAGAGGCAGGAAACATGTTCCCAATGTTGGGGGAGTCCAGAACCAGGGGCCACACACAGTTTAAGAATAAGGAGTAAGCCATTTGGAACGGAGACGAGGAAACACTTTTTGCAGGAGGTGCAGGAGTGAGCCATTCGGCCCTTCGAGCCAGCGCCGCCATTCAATGTGATCATGGCTGATCATCCCCAATCAGTACCCCGTTCCTGCCTTCTCCCCGTATACCCCTGACTCCGCTATCTTTAAGAGCCCTATCTAATTCTCTCTTGAAAGCATCCAGAGAACCGGCCTCCACCGCCCTCTGAGGCAGAGAATTCCACAGACTCACCAGTCCCTGTGAGAAAAAGTGTTTCCTCGTCTCCGTTCCAAATGGCTTACTCCTTATTCTTAAACTGTGTGTGGCCCCTGGTTCTGGACTTCCCCAACATCGGGAACATGTTTCCTGCCTCTAGCGTGTCCAAGCCTTTAACAATCTTATATGTTTCAATGAGATCGCCTCTCATCCTTCTAAACTCCAGAGTGTACAAGCCCAGCCGCTCCATTCTCTCAGCATATGACAGTCCCGCCATCCTCGGGAATTAACCTGGTGAACCTACGCTGGGCTCCCTCAATAGCAAGAACGTCCTTCCTCAAATTAGGGGACCAAAACTGCACACAATACTCCAGGTGTGGTCTCACTAGGGCTCTGTACAACTGCAGCAACCGAATGGCCTACTCCTGCACCTATTATCTACTGTTTAATTCAGCGCCTGTAGTTTCTTTGTGTAAGAAAGAACCGCAGATGCTGGTTTAAATCGAAGGTAGCCACAAAATGCTGGAGTAACAGCGGTTGAGGCAGCGTCTCTGGAAAGAAGGGTGTACATAGGAGGTAGTTGAGGCTGGGACTATCCCAACGTCGAAGAAACAGCTGGACAGGTACATGGATAGGGCAGGTTTGGAGGGATACGGACCAAACGCAGGCAGCGTTTCTGGAGAGAAGGAATGGGCGACGTTTCGGGTCGAGTTACTGTCTCCGACTACATTCTAACTTTGTCCCCCCACCCCCCCCCCCCGACATCAGTCTGAAGAAGGGCCTCGACCCCGAAACGTCGCCCATTCCTTCTCTCGGGCATTTTGTGTCTATCTGCAGTTCCTTCCTATACATAATTTTGGTTTAGAATGGAGATACAGCGCAGGAACTGGCCCTTCGGCCCACCGAGTCCATGCCGACCAGCGATCGTCCATACACTAGCCCACTATAAAAGCCTTTCACTGCACCTCGGTACACTTGACCATAAACTAAACTCAACTCAAACTCAACGGTGCTGCACACTAGGGACAATTTACAATTTTTACCAAAGCCAATTGTTCTGGTCTCCAAATTTGAGGAAGGACATTATTGCCATAGAGGGAGTGCAGAGAAGGTTCACCAGACTGATTCTTGGGATGTCAGGACAGTCTTATGAACAAAGACTGCATAGACTCGGTTTATACTCTCTAGAATTTAGGAGATTGAGAGGGGATCTTACAAAATTCTTAAGGGGTTGGACAGGCTAGATGCAGGAAGATTGTTCCCGATGTTGGGGAGGTCCAGGACAAGGGGTCACAGCTTAAGGATAAGGGGGAAATCCTTTAGGACCGAGATGAGAAGGAATTTTTTCACACAGAGAGTGGTGGGTCT